>VZUI01001082.1:0-208387 GCA_013401135.1 Cettia cetti
TGCGGCTGCCACCTGCCGGCCGAGCGGGGCCAGGCGCCGCCCGCCGCCCCCGGCCTGCCCCGGGCTCCCCCCGCCGCCGCCGGGGCCGCCGAGCTTTTGTCCCTGGCGGCGAAAGGGCCCGGATCGCCCCCTGCGCGGACGGGGGCGGACCGGGACATCTGGGGCACGGACATCCCTCTCCCCTTCCAGCATGAAAAACTCCTGCCCAGGGTGTTAGTTCAGCCCGAAGCTGGGGGTACTGGGGCATCAGCGTTACCCTCGGCGCGTTTGTCGGTGTCCATCGTCAGCACACGCCGCACTGGCAAAGCCTGGCCGGGAAAACAATACATGGGACAGAGAGAGGGCTGCCATGAATCAGCAGTGAGGGGCTTAGTGCCCTTTGGAGGGCAGGGAAGGGGGCCGTGGGTGTACCGAGGAGGCTCCAGCGCTGCAGGTGTGTAGGCACAAAGCTGCACTACCAGGGAGTCACAGGGCCAAAGTGGGCACACAGAGAAAGGCAAAGCAAAAACCAGGCCCTGCAAAAGTGTTTCTGTCAATGGAGACCGAGACAGAGGTGGCAGAGGACAAGAACAGGTAGCATGACTACAACTCAACAAACCTAATGTGCCCAGACTGGCAAAGAGCTGCAAGACCCACACATCACACTGACATCACACTGACTCCCCCTGGGATCGTGCTGGGACACCTGGGACCACCTGGGAAGGTGCTGGGACAGTCTGTAGGATGGGATAGGAGAGGTGTACTGGGAGAGGACAATCTTACCTGCTCCTAGTAGGACAGACCATTCATCCAAGTCCAAGTATGTCCAGAGAGGAGGCAATACTAATTTTGTCCTTGACCACTTCTCATCTTTGCTTCAGCTGCCCATTCATTAACTTGGAGGCAGAGAGAATAAGGCATGACAATGCTGGAGTGCTTCAGTATCAGTGACAGCACTGTTCCCGGCATGGAGAGCGACAGAAGCACAGCGAGGGGGAGGGAGGTGGCGGGCATTGCCCCACAGCCACTCTCACACCACTACCTGCTCCTCAGCCCCTCTGATGTTACCTTTGGGTGAGGAACAGAAACACAGCTGGAGGGGGCTGCGAAAGGGAGCAGACAGTGAGGCTGGCTCTCAGCCCCCAGGTGCTCTTCCCTCTTCTTCCTCCCACTCCTCCCACTTCCCTCCAGCTGCTGGTGCTGCTCTTTCCTCCCACACAGCAGCTCTAAGAGGCTGGAGGAGACAGTAAGGAACAGGGAAAGCACTTACAAGCTGACAGATGCCACTGCCTGGTTTCTTTCCAGAGCCCCATCTTCCTTTGACCTTCACTGTCTCCTCCATTTGCTCCAAGTTTGCAGCAGTACTTACAGAGGTGGCTGAGCTGCATGATGTGGATGAAGTGGGGCACAGAGAAATGTGGGTGCCTGGGAACTAAAGCTGGTTTCTGAAGCCCTGGGAAGAAGTCACTTCGCTGCAAGTAAGGGAGGATTAATGTAAACAAAACAAAACAAAACAGCTCATGAGTTCTCCCCCCAAAAACCAAGCCATGCCATCCAGGATCCATTTTGCTGGAGATCTTGGGAGCAGTGTGCAAGCAAGGCTCTGAGATGGTAATCAAGGGTTGCTGGTGACACTTTGAAGTGAAAGAGTCACAGGGATGAATTAATTTCCATTTTATCTGCCGTGACCTTGCTGTTCGTTCTAGTAATACCAATTTTTAAATGAATATTGTGAATTCATTCACACTTCGCATTCCCTTCTCAAACTTTCTAGAGTCATGTTGACAATATTAGAAAGTCTTGTTCTTCTTTTTCACCTGCTTGAAGGGTTGTGTGCTGAACAAAGAAATCACAGTAACCTGATATGCGAGGACATGCTATCCAGACTGAAAGAACTACAACTGCCATGCAGTCAGTCAAAAAGATAAAAAAGAAAAAGCTCAGGGCTAAGCCAATAAAAAAAATTAAAAAAAAAAAAGATGGAAAGAAAATAAGCCCTGTCCCAGGATTCACATAGGTAACGGAATGGGCAGGCTCTACTCCTCTTCCCAGCACTGAGGAAGGTTGAAACTACAGACAAATAGAAGAGGTGTGTCCTGGCTTCTCTTCTGAAGAGTTTCTAAAAGAACTCCCACCCATTTGGGTTTTTTTTCCATTTTGTCTTTTGCAGGCCTCCCAACTGAAGAAAGCAAGCCTTGCCTACACTAAAATACACCAAATTGTTTGTTCTTCTGGTCAAAATGTCTTTGAAATATTTTAAGAGAAAGTGTTTCATAAGAAACACTCTAGACTTTTAAAGGCACAAAATATCCTGTTTATCAAAAGGGACAGAGGGTTCTTTGTCAGGGAACCAGAAGCAGTGCTGCACTGATCTGATCTGGTCCTGAGGAAATGCTGTCACTTGGGTTGCAGTCACCCAATTTTCTAAGAGCTTTTAGTGACACTTGTGCTAAGGTTGGTTATTGTATGCAGGTGTAGGGGGGGTGTTGCTATAGATATTCCAATGAAGGCCCATCTAAACCCACAGTGACAAGGATAAGAATTCTTGTAGAGCTCTTGCAACCTCATGTGCTGACTAAGCTGCTCCAAATAATTAAAATTGCCCTATGATGACAGGAATTAATTAAGTACTGTTTGGAAGATCATTCAATTCGCCTCTTTCAGATCACTGAAAAAGACTGTAAGGCACTACTGTAATCAAGAGCTAACACACAGATTAAATAGATTTTAGACCCAATTCTCATTATGGTAGTCTAATAGTTAATGGAACTGGTTCAGTGCCGAGGCAGGGTACTTTTTGTTGTGCATCCAGCCATGCTTAGGGACATACACACCCTGCCATCATGCCATCCACTTGCATAGCAAACTGCCCACAGGCAGACATCACACAAGACACAGAACTCACTATTTGCAGGTCCCCAAGAAAGAAGGCAAGAGTGAGTGGGCCAGAAGATGCTTCTGAGTGTGTGAGGTGTAGATTGGCCACCCTGGTGTTAACACCTCAGTTACCAGAATCATGTCCTGACCTTTCTTTTCCAGAGGTAACTTCAATCTAGGTTGGGAAGGCAGAAAAAAACCAAGATTAAGGATGGCATACAGTCGTCTTACAAAAATTTTAAAATTGCTTTTAAACAAGTATTCTACCCTCCCAGTAGAAGTCAGTAGGCTAAAAGCCAAGCTGAGTCTGATCAGGCCTCAGCTTAGTCAGGAAGGCATGTCCTACATAAGCATGTTGCAGAAAAGGTGAGGGAGAAAAGCTGTTAATGATCTTCTAAAACACAAGAGGTAGCAGGCTCAAAAAGAACAGATACTTCTTCACTGGAAACTGACCTCTGGAACTCCTGGCTGTAGGTGACCATGGGAGCTTCCATTCCAGTGCTCACAGGACGTTTCTGCACTTACACTTGTCCCTGCGCCAGGGAGGCTGAGCAGCTGTGGCCCTCCAAACTCCATGGACACACTGACTGTGCGGGAATGCACGTCAATGCCAGGTGCTGCACTGTCTGCAATGGCTCTGCAGCATTGGCTCACGGCTCCTCAGATGGCTGCCTTGTTTTCTGGTGTCTCCAGACAACCAGACAGAACCATCCACTCAGGCCACTGCTTTGTCCTTTTTACCTTGTCTAGTTCTGCCACCAGAAAGTCTCTAATGCTACAAAAAGCAGGATCCTTGTCTTCTTTGCTTCTTCTATCTGGAGGTTCCTCTCTCTTCTTCAAGTCTCACCACTAAGGCCTAGTTTCTTTTCTGTTTTCACAGAGAAAACTTTTTCCTACATTAGCTTCTAGCGTAGTAGTGGGATAAGGCTGGCTCCTCCATCCATTTTGTTTGTTTGGATTGCATCTGCCTACAAGTTAGTGTCCCTTAACAACTTTCATATATCAATTCTTTGCTCCTCAGCATATGGATCACAAGACTGGGTACAGCAAAATGTGCTCCTAAGACATAGTGGTAACTCATGCTATCATACTGTAATCTGTAACAGCTGCAGCTCCAGGAAATAATTTCTTTTAAAAAAGAAAAAAACAAACCAACAGAATTAGACTATTAGAGAGGGAGGACATGATTTGATTTAGATCAACAACAAGAACAGGCAAAAATTTTCCATTGAATTGTAGTAGAGTGATGATCATTGATTTCTCAGAGACATGTGGATGGCTGGGATTTTAAAAGCAACAGTAGTGTCACCATGGAGGGAGTGTGGCCAGAAGGTTGGACTCAACAGCACCAGTAGCCACTGAAATTCTTCCGTGGGCCAATGTCTGGGGCTGTACAACCTTCAGAGCAGAGATTGGCTCTTCCGTGAAGTACCTGGCATGCCATAGGCACAAATAAACATGCACTAGTTAGACTAGTAATAACCTGATTCTGAAGGACTGAAACTGGAAGGAGAAACCTGAAACCAGATTAAAGAAAAAAACTCAACAAATCAAAACATCTGTATTAAGAAAACACCCCTAGATTATAAATATCACAAAGCTAACTCCTGCTCACCTGTATTCAAAACCATTCCTACTGTGGCACTGTGATTGCATCTCCTCTGGGACTACTGAAGGTGAATACTATTATTTTTGCTCTGGAATCCAGAAGTAGCTCAATAGGTTTAAAAGTTTAAAAAACCCAGCTACTTGCAAAAATTCGAGGGAGTGCTTTTTTAAGCAGCCAGCCTTATCAAAACACTGCTCCTAATCAATCCTGAGCTTTTCAACACTTGAAAAAAATCTTAAAGTACAAGAACCCTCTCCCTTAATTCAGATTGTCACTTTCTTAACTTTCTTTATGTAGAATATAGGTTGTACCACTTTTGTGCAGATTCCCTAAAAATGGTAGTGAAAACAAACTGCCTTTAAACTCACTGCCTGTCCCTTTGTGGTAGTCATTTGCACAACGTTCTGTTGGCTCTCATTGGACTTCAGCAAGATGACCACAAATTTCCTAAGTCTCAGTGTTCACAGATCCAAATTGTTTTGTTTGAATAAATACTGGCCCACTTGAGTACATTTAGCAAATCAAGAGTAGAAATAAACTCAACAAAACCTATCCCACAAGTGACAAAATTTTCTCTTGGGGAATGTTTCTTTTAAGAGAGTCTCATTGACTCAAACACAGCCAGCTGGTCCTCTAAGAATCAAGCAGCACTCCAGAAGGAGACATCTAAGTAATGCTTGAGATGGGAGGATCACCTGAACCTGCCACACAACATCCAATAGCTCTGGAGAAGAGGAGCTTGTGTTTTTCTGAATTCTCAGGCAAGTTCTTCTAAAGCATTTTCACTCTTTCTGTGCTGATACAGACTATTAAACTTGGCCTATTACCTGTTTCACAGGTTGTTTTTAATTTGGGTTGCTACTATTTGTAATCTCTGGCATTACAACTGTTTCTCACACAAATTCAGAAACAGCAATAATTTCAGTTCCAACCACTCCCCCATATGTTCTAAAAAGACATCAGACAATGTGTGGGAGGGAGAGGTACAGCAAGGAGGGGAAAAGTGTTGCCTAAAGTCATACACGAGGACAGCAACAAGGGTAGGAACATTACTGACCTGGGTCCAAATTGGGGGGTCCCTAAGTTGGTACCCAGAAAAGTTAATGGTAGCTACTGCAAAGTGTAGGATGCATAAGCATAACAATGCAGCAACAGAACTAATTAGCATCTTCAGCTATACCATACCATGCTTAGGGAGAAGGTTGTGGGTTTGTTGTTTGTTTTTAATCTTTTTCCAGTGAGAGGGAAAGAGGGAAGGTTACAGGATGGGGAAAGAAGGTGAGCTGCATCAGAAAACTTTTCTGATGGCCATTTTGTATTATAGGTGATGCAAGGCGCCCGCAGGTGATGCTCAGTCTCCACTGCATTTTAAAACCTCTTCTTTGAATATCATCCTATGGTCACAGTAGATGCCAATATGGTATTTCAGTGTTTCCTTTTTTTATATGGCATCAGTGCAGTCCTGACCAGTACAACAAAGGCATCAACAGTGGATCAAATCCAACCACTTTATAGATAGAAGTGTCCAATTCTTTTCCTGCACCGTTTTCCCTCAAAAACCCCTGAATGTCAGGAGCTTTAGAGGCTATCTCTGAGGATGCTGAGGATTTTAAGGATGCTATCTGGGAACAAATGGAGACTTTTTTTCCCCCCATTTGTACTTCTTTTCTGGATATGCTCTGAAAACAACTGAGAAAACTCCCTTTTTTCTGAGAAGATTTTGCCATTTACCTATGGTTATGTCATCCCTAAATCAGACTACACTGGTGATACATTAAGCAGAGCTAGTCAATGTGAAGAGTTACCAAGCCTCATTATTAGAAGTCATATTGAAGTTCAGTTTGTGAAAAGTATCTCAACAGTCAATGGAAAGGAACAGGCAGTTGGAACAGGCAATTTGTAACGCTCCACAACAGGGAGGGTGGATCACCCTCTCAAGATAATAATCTTTTCCATTTATGAAAGACAGTGCCTGGACAACCTTAGCTTATTTTGAAATAACTTAAATGGAAGGAGATGCATGTACTCTCTAAATAGGTAACTTACCCTGCAGAGAATCACACCTTTGCAGCAGCCTCCATTTCAGCATGTTGCCCAACTTGTTATCTGTTCATATGATCAGCATATTTAATTTTAATTGACTAACATTTGAACACAAACCACTAAACACACCACTTCTTGGCATTTATACAGGAGGGTTGAAGGCATGGAGATGAGTGTTCCATTAGCCTTCTCCAAGGCAGAAGCCAGCATTCCCCAGAAGATTCACCAGTGGGTGAAATCTTTAAGACACACACTGTTGCTAACATTAGGTCAAGTTTATGCTCTCAAGTAGATCTTTTTATTTCTCTGTTTCAGTTGGATGTACTTGCTTGCGCAGTACACATCCAGGAATTATTTAAAATTTCAGAAAATCTAGTTAAGAGGGAAGCATACGCTATTTTAAAATGGGTTATATGGCAGAGAGAGCATACGGTAGCCACGTAGCAAATGAAAATCCATACATACAAATTTTATGGGACTGAGGCAGTACACATTTAATACTTACCTAAGATTCAGAAGAAAAATCCCATTGTCAGACTACTGCAGTTTTCAAGAACCATCTCTAATGGGCAAATTCTCTGAAAATGCAAAGATAGCAAGAACAGCAATGTCCTGCTACCTCCTTGTTGCCAATTTACAGTATGGAGACACACACAGTCTTCCTACATTTTGCTTGATGTCTGTGTACAGTGCATCTTGCTGCATTTCTTAAAAAAATTAGTAAACACTGCAGTAAGCAAGATGTAAGCTGGCATGAGTATTAATGACCAGTTTCAAGTGCCCACCAATATTGTCTATGAGCACATTCCTTGCTGGTCCATTTGAATTCCATCTTTTGTCAAAGCCATGGATGACCACCTGTGCTCCACGTATTAGTGCTTTAGGTTCTTAAGGACCAGTCTTACTCTTCACTTAAATCCCAGCATCTCCTATCAGCAATGAAACAGATGGAATGGAAAAGAGCTCAGCACATGGCAACCACTTGATTTAACCCTGTGATACATTAGGAAACCAAGTTTTAAGGTACGTGCTCTGTACCAAGTTAAGTTCTTGCATACTACATTTTAAAACTAGTACGTGAAATGCAAGATTTACCAAATGTATTTAAATGACTTCCAACTATTTATCAAGCACTATAAAAGTGAAGAAGACCAGTTAACAAAACTGAATAAAAGCAGCCACTCTGCACATTAATTCAAGGAAAAGCCTTTGCTCTTTTTTTCTAGTTCAAATAGAAATTCTTTCCATTTACTTGCACCTGCCTTGCTATTCTCCCTTCCCACAGCTCTACATCAAAAATCTCTGTAATTCATTATCCCAGTCCATGATCCTAGTGATGGTATTAGACCTTTCATGAAGTGATCTTCCTCTTGGAGTTTATAAGGGATACAGCTACGCCTGTCTCTAGCCAACAACATTCAGCCTTCCAGCAGCCTTGGGAAGAGAACAAAATTTGACATGCTATTGACTCTGTTGACAAAAATTTAACATGTTGACCCATTTTTAATAAAAATCTACCCAACAGTAGCACTGGCTCATACCTCTGTCAGGCTTCCTAGATAAATGGAAATTACTTGCAATAAAACAGAGGTAAAATCTGCATTAGAACTGCTCATCTTCAGTCATATATAAAAATATTGAGGGATCCTTTCATGAAGTAATAAGTTCCAGTATTATAAAAATTACACTGATGTCATAGTTTCTACCACTGCCATACTTACTCTTAATTTGCATCAACGAGACAGGAAAAATACTGGGGGACAAAAAACACCCAGGAAGTTCATAAGCATTGTTAGTTCTTTAAAAAGAATCACTAAGAAGCATGTTTAACACTTGAAGCTGCAGAGTGGATTACATGACAGCCGAGTTAGTTAACTTTTCCTTATTTCCTTCTGCCACAGAGTCAAACACAGAGATACGAGGAATTTTCCAAGGGTACACATGAAATTATTGGCTGATCAGGAGTGTCAAAGGCTTTCCTGGCTCCCAGCTCAGTCTGCTCCCAAGGAAAGGCTGCAGCTCCTTCAGGCTAACCTGGACTCTTGCAAGTGGCGCATGACATACACAGTACAGTAGAAGCTGTGAGTTGTTCATAAACAATTTATTTTATTTCAAATATGTGCCCTTTTTGATTCTGGAGAATCATGTCCTCCACCAACCAAAGACAGAACTGATTTGGAAATCTTCCATCTAACTTTTTTTGCTGTTGGTACCTTGACACCATGTCCCTCCTCCTCCTTGGCAGCTGAAAGTATGGCTCAGGGTGAGCATAAACTTGCACCTTATTCCAAAACGGCTAGAAATACAGTGAACAAAGAATTAGTAAATCAACCACTCAGGGAGGCAGAGGGCTATGAATATACAGACAAATATAAAACATCTTATTGGGAATTTGACCAATTTTTTTTTTCCTGCAAGTATGATTAAAAACTATTTTGACTTTAGGATCCTGCTGTTTCCTCCTCCTCATTCCCCAACAGAAAGGAACAATTCCAAAAATGCTTCATGTTCCTCATTTTTTTTAATAAATATTTAAGTCTGTTCCTCTCCTTCCAAAAAAGCAGGTAATGTGGCATGGAGTGAACAAGACTGGACAAAGCATGAGTTTCACATGGATGAATTGCTGATTATCTCTTCTTACTATTTGGTACATTGTGTGCTTTGCATTTCCAGTGGCTTAGATTATAAGACATGAAGCAAGTTATTTTGGATGCTGATGCCAATCTGAGCATTACGGAAAAACTAACAGTGCCTAGGTCCTGTTACAGGTGGTCATGGACTCATGGAAGTTCCTCTTTAATATTTACACGGATGTTTTAAAATTATGGTCTGTGAAATATATTTTCCAAAGATGCTCCCCTATTTGACAAAAAAATAATAAAAGAACCCTTGATCCAAATCCCATCTCTTTTTAACAGTCTTGTTAAAAATTTCGATTCATCAATTTATCTTAGCACACTTAAGAGCAGAATAGAGAATAATGACATTTTTAAAAAAGAGAAAGATGCTGATCTCTAAGGAGACCGTCGCTCTTTTTTCAGAAGTAAATGACACTGAATGGTGCGGATTCGATTCTTTGCTGGGGCAAACTCCGGCTGAAGCTTTAGTGTTGACTCATACCATTTCATGGCCTTTTCAAACTCCTCCTGTGAAGAAAGAAACCAGAGTGCAAAGAGTCAGATTCTAAAAACAGTGAACACATTTTCTATGCCTTTCCCATCCCAACCAGTTGTGCAGTATGATACGCACAAAAGTAACTGAACCAATCCTTGTGATTTAGGATTTTTTTCCTTTTCTCACAAATAACTGATATTTTCTTGGGCTAATGACTCAATTCTGCATAATCCATGGAAAGGAGTCAAGTTATTGCTGAGAATCATTGACCAATGTTCTCGCCTTTTCTTTTTAAAAGTACACCTCTGTATTCTTGCTGTGAAAGTAACTTTTAAAAACAGATTTCAGCCAGAATTTGAGTAGATCAAAGCTTTAAAATCATGGACTATGCAAAACCATCAACTTTTCTGAAAAGTGAACATTTTTAGAAACAACCTGAAATAATTTCTAAAAGATTACTCAATAGAAAAGAGTAAAAACTGAACAACCCCCCCCCCCCCACCCCAAACTTAAAGAGCATACAATAGCTAGACAATTTCAATTGATAAGCTGGACTCCAGGCTGATAGTTAGAAGCATTCATGTGGAAATAGCATCTTTTTTGTATAGCTGAAATTTCATTACGTATGCCACCCTGCTTTTTTATTAACTAGGAAAGCATACCAACATCCAATAATATACCAGAGGAAAAATGAGAGGAGAAAAGACCCAAAACATTCTGGGGTTTTTAGTCATTACGTTCCTTTCTCAGTAACTTTAGTTATGCAGTAGAGATAATATATATTTTTGCCCACATCATAAAGACTAACTAGATCAAGGTGAATTGCAAATTTTGAGTTTTTAAAAAGGTGTATTTTAACAGTATATATAGACAGATGAAGAAATTTGAGTTCAATCTGCAAGTTATGTTGGGCATTGATAATCCAGATACTGAAAATGAACGTCTCTTGTGTTTGTTCACCACAACTGCGAGTTGGGTTTTACTTATTATTCTATGCTTAGCTCATCAAGTGACCAAATTCATCATTAATTTTCCAGTACTATAAAAATATCTGTACTTAGATGGGTGAACAACCCAAATTACCAATTGTCTGCTACTGTCTTTACAAAGCTTTGCACATAGCATTCTTAAGCCAGCTTACAAAAATGTTGGCCTTAAAGTAATAAATAAGAAATAGAAGTAAAATAAGTTAAAGTAGGAGTAAAATAAATAAAAGTTTCGTCTTTCTAAAGATATGCCTTCTTAACGATCACACCCCAATTTCTTGAATGTTGCTCCTTCAAAATTATTTGTGAGAATAAAAACTTCTATATACATGTGAATATTGTCCCAAAACCAGCCATACCTGGGTTGCAGCACACTCACCATTGCTACATAGACATTTGCCAGTGTGAAATGATTCACCACGAAGTGCGGCGCTATTTCCACTGCCATGGTAGCCACAATGATGGCATCATTCCAGAGTTTGGCGTTGTGGAAGATGTTTGCTAGGCTTATTAGTGGTACATCCTGGGGGAGAAGAACAAGCAACAGTTTCTTTCCATTGCAATTGCCTCAGGAACAGCAAGACAAACAGAATAACCCACCACCAAGCCGCACTCTTCTGGTTCCTACCCACTTCCCTCTCTTTTGATGTTGAGAGTAATGATTCAGACTTGTTTTAATACCAAACTGCATTTGGGCCTGAGTTACAAACAAAAACCCCTCACATCCACATCCACTCACAACAGCGACATTACTCTTGGACAGAAAAAAACAAATCAAAAATTAACTCACTTAAGTGTATGTACATTTAGTTTTTAGATGCTCTTATACTATTTTTCTCCCCAAAGATGAGATGCGCAATTTAGAGACAAGAGCTGTTCTGTTTCAATACCCTCCTTCAGCTCTTGCATAAAAGGAAAGGGAATATGAACAAAGGGGACAGCAGGGAAGTGAAAACATGGTCTAAACATTAGTGCAACAGATGCATAATTTTTTTTGTCCTGCCTCTGCCACAGAAGTGTTATTCTGATGCCGAGTAATAGCTATAAATAAAATTTTCTCAGCTAGACACTGATGGTATGTTCTTTATTTCCTGGACTTCCAGATTGTGACCTTGTCTGACTGAAAAAATTGTAGAGCCCTGGCAGCCATAACAGACTCTCTGGGAGCTGGGCCTCGCACTTTCAAAGCACAAAATACTGCTTAGGTGCCTTCAACAGGACAATAAAAAGTTCTGGATGTATGTGACCCCCCCATTCCTTGACCTTCACATGTCAAGGAATACCTTTTCTAGACAAGTTACCCATACTTGCAAAGCAGATATTATGGAAGTCAGAATCACAAGAGAAGTTCACAGGAAAATTAATTACATTTTATTTGCATGAAAAAAGTCAAGAGAAAGTAGCCAAAATGCATAAAAGCACAGAGGAGGATAAACCAAAACAGACTAAATAGCTTTTAATTCCGTGCTAAATCTAAGTAAAAGCTGCAGTTCTATCTTTACAAACAAGATCCAGAGTTTTCTCTGGAGGCAGCTTCAATATGGAGGACAAAAACAAAGCACAAATTAGGAGAGTCATACTGTCTCGAGCAACACTATATCATACTTCTAGAAAACAGCACTACTCCACCATAATCTTGCCAAACTGTAGTTTCCAATCCATAGCCTGACCCTTACAGACCACGCAGCTAAGGACTCCTTTCCTGAGGAACCAATTACACAGAAAGACAGGAAAATAAGCAAAAGCTGGATGTGGTAGGTCTTGGTTCCAACCTTGTTTTAAATAGATAATGCAAAGAAATAAAATTATAGGAAACGTAGAAAGGATGTGCAGTGGGGATGTGCATTGCTTAGTTGAGGTATTTCTGCAGTTAGTGGCTAAATCATCTTAAGAATATCCTGAAAGTGTGAATTTGTCTTTCAGTTTTCAGAGAAAAGCTGAAGACCAAGACTCCAGTGGAGTTCATGCTGCCCAATTCATTGCTCGGCCCCAGAGAAAACTCTTGCTATGTTGAGTAAAGAGCCTACACTGCATTTATCAGTTTGCAAGGGGGAGCTTGGTGTTTAAGAGCAGACATTACAATGCTCAGCACAGCACTTGGCAAGGTGCAGGGCACAGAGCACTTCAGCCAACTGAAACACTAAAGAGAAGATGGTGCCTTTTTTTTGAGTGAGGAACTGCAACGCAAATTGAAGGACTCGTGTACAACTGAGATTCACAGCCCAAATGCATAAGACTCAAGCATTTAAGTAATTCCTTTATATAAACAACTCCCACTCTCTCTAAAAGTATAACCTGAAAACATACTTCCACATCTGAGGTTAGAAGACTTGTCCAGACAAAGGCTGATGAACACTCGAAGTCCTAACTAATGGAAGGAAGTTCAAGTCTGGGATGCCCAGAGAGGTGTCAAACCCACTGAATTGCAGGAAATTCCACTGAACCTTTTCTGCAGTTAATTTTAAGATACAGACCATACTAAAAAAATGGTGAAAATCTTGGTTTCACCTCAGGTAGGTACTACATCAGAAACACCCGAAATACAGTGCTGGCATTAACAACAGCCTGTGAAAGCTCTGCCATGGTAAGCAAAGCATTCTTTCATGTGAGTGGGCACACACGTGCACACACCTTCATGTGATGGGGTGCATAGTGCAGTGCTTGCCGTAAACAGTCAATTGCCTTCTTTCCTTGGCCTTTCACCCTCCAGTAAAGAGCTGCCATGCTAGAGAGGACCCACGAAGTCTGATTCTGGCAAAAGAGGAACACAAAAAACTGTCATGTAAACACCAGTAATGAATAATCTTCCTACCTTTCACTCTTCAAATTTATTTGATATACTGAGGTAGAGGATGTTACGCTTAAAAAGCATTAAACTATTTCAAAGCAGCAAAAAGTTTCTGACAACATATATGCAATAACCAGGTAACTGAGACTGCCAAATGAAATAAACTCCAGGTGCAACATCATTTCCCTAGGAAAGGAATTGGAGTTAAATACCTTTCAACAGCAACAATAGTTTCAGCAGCCACAACAGTTTCTAACCAGCACAGTGATGCTGAGCATCTATATGTGCACACACATTACCCAACATGAAGGAAAAAACTCAGTTAAATTAGCTGATTGGACTTGTAGGCTCCCTGCAATCACTGGACAGAGAATGGATGCTCTGCGATGCAGGTCAGTCCAGAGGCCTGCCAAAACCCATTCTCTAGCTGGCTGATTCCCATGCCCTGTGTTACAAAGGAAAATACTGAGAATTCTGTTCCTAATCTCTGCACTAAATATTTAGCTTATTTGGATAAATCTTGGTGTCTGCAGGGGAAACTAGCATATAAGAGAAAAAAGCTAGTGTGCACCTAAAGTGAAAAGAAACTAAGTCTTCTAACATCACTATAAGAGTAATGTCTTTAGTTTCAGAGGATGGACAAAGCTGTATTGGTTTTAATTTCAGAGCACAGTAAGTATCCCAGACAGCTTTCAGTCCAACAGGCATGGGACACCAAACTGTTTTCACTGAGCCCTCTTTCTCTATAATAGTTTGGGATATTGTCCCTATTAGTTGTAAATACAGAACAGCAATCCCGTGCATCCCCATCTGCTTTGTGGATCCCGTGAAAATTATGTCCCTAATCCTCTCATCCTAGGGCTCACAGCTGAAGTCCCTAGTAGCCTTTAGCTAGAAAGCGTGGATTTCTCTGGGGAGAACGGGGAGTGCAGGCTTGCACATGGTACCACACCTCTGCCTGAACACATCTGATGCTTCAGGCCAACTCTGCACCAGGTAGAAGCAGCAGGCTGAAATAACAGGAAGACCCTTTGAGCTGTCTGACTGCTGCATGCCAGGAGTGCTACTGGAGAGGGGAGACATGGCTTCACTTTCCATAACCTCCAATTCATAAGCTCCAAGTCAGTGTAGCATAAAGAGAAAGAAGAGGGCTGAGAACTGTTGAAATAGTTTAATAAATCAATAATCAGCAATGCTACAGGGCAGGAAATACTGGGACATTTGACAAGCTTAAGTTTCAGCAGAGAGATACAAAAGACACTTGATGGTATAAGCACAGGATATACCTCAACAAAATACCTGTGAGGGCATTATAGATGCTAAATAGACACAAATCCCTAGTTCAAGTACTAATACATTCCTTGAGCAGGATTTCAGACAAACGATTTGAGACCGGATTGACCACTACGCCAGTCATGAGCAGTAAGCCCAGACTTCTCATTTTCTCCTTTACATGTACAAACCTTTTCCAAAGCTTTGGCTATTCGAGTACCAACTTGTTCTAGTGACTGTGGTGAGTAGTGGTCTTTGCCGAGATTCTGTAGGACCTGTGGGAGAGGAAGCAAAAGTGCTTAGATGCTGGACCTGGTAAGAGATGTCTCCTTGCTTGTTGGTTGCTTTTTTGCCTGGCCTTTCACAAATGCTGTAACCTGCTTCAACCTAAACATCACTGTCTATCTTGAGTTGACATATCTGTATAACACAGTGCTGTAACTCCATGGCACTGAATACTAAGAACACAAGAAATTCTGAGTATGCTGAGTTGGACTTTACTTTCACTAATTCATCCACAAAGAGCTATAAATACAGAGAGACTAATGGTGTTTTAGGATTTCCCTCAGGCCAGACTCTAGATGGCTGGGAAAACATTCTGGTAAAATTTCATGCTGCACTGTTCTTCAAGTTTTATCCAGGCATTCACTCACTGAAAGTCACCTCTGGAGATAAGGCACTGAGCTAAATACACCTTGAATCTGCCACGGTATGGCCATTTTTGTGTGACGGCCTTCAGCTCTGGCATACCTCTTTCAGTTGACTTTCTCCAGTGTAATGTAAGCTGGCCCGACTAGAGACACCTTGCAGGTGGTCCAAAGTATGCATGCTGGCTGGGAGGTTTGGGTTACAAAGGGGCTCCACGGCTGGTTCCTGCAGCTGTGTGGCAAAATCAATGTGTTCTGTAATGCTACAAATGTCATAAAACAAGTCAAATTAGTTAAGAGAACAGAACAGTCATTAGAAAGCTCTCTAGTGAAAGTAAACTGCCCAGAATCTGGCAGAAATTTATTTGAGTAGCTCAGGAAGCAAGAGAAACTGGCTCTTTCATCTGCACTTGCACTTTTAAAGTCTAATTGATGAAATTCCCTATGATGTTTTCAAACTCCTTAGAAATCCTGGCGGTTCTTTCTTACTAACATAAAATCCTTGGTTTACACACACTGAAGACCATGTAACTGTCCTGCTTTGTGTAAGTAACTTACTTAGGGCTCATATCCAAGATACTCACTCAATGTTTTTAGCAGAAACAGCAAGCCACGTGCTGGCTACAGTTGTAAGCTCGACCCTGCGGAGTTTCAGGCATTCATCAGGACTTGGCCAGCCAAGGCTACGATAGTCACGCCTTTTTCCTTGGAAAAGTAAAAAAAAAAAAAGAAATAGAAGAAACTTTATGGAAGGAGAAAGACATTCTACTTCAGTACAATGATTCTTAAAATACTTTATGCCAGTGGGTACATCCCCTACATTATATAGAAGTCACTGACTTGCAGACACATTTCTTTTAGAACATTCCTGGATCTAAATGGACTGAATGGGACTGGTAGCATGCACACACAGAACCAGATTGTGCACAAGACGGATTAGGAGATAAAGTTTCAAAACCTGTTTCATTACACTTTTTCTACAACTACAGATAAAGAGCAATTTGCCAATCTCGTTTACAGGTAATGTCTTTAGTTAAATGTCCTTAAACCAAGTTTGTGAGTCATCATTAATGTTTTACAGCTACAGTTAAAAACTAATTGGTCAATCTGTTAACAATTTCAGGTGAAAAATACTGCCAATACTGTTCAGTGAGTTCTAAGACAGTGGCTTTTATTGTGTTCTTAGAAACCTTCCTGAAACTATTTAACAATTACACTTTAGCTCTCCCATTTTGCAAAGAAGCAAAGCAAGACATGGGAAGGTAAAATAACTTGCTTTATGTTAACAAACAGATCAGTGAGACAAACATCAACCTGATCTTCACATCTGAACTAATGCCTACTGAAATCTTTCCCTCAAATTTGGTGGATACTTTATCAAGTCCTAGGAAACTGGTCTGTATTAAATGTAAGAAACTTTTTCCTCTTGTATCAGAAACACCCAAAGTATTTGGAACATAGGAAAAATTCACTATAGCAGTAGATTTGCACAGTGGGCAGCCAAGTTTAACAACATGCCAGTCTATCAAACCAGCTGTGTAGACAATATTTCAGTATTTATTTCTAGTTACATGAAATTTTGCCCATTTGGATGCAATTCCTATTTCTCATCCAAGTTATAGTAAACCACTTCATCATAATTTGCAAATAATGAAGAAGTCTGCAATACCATGTATTTTGTAAAGTATTGTGATAAAAGGGAAATTAATTTTGAGATACAAAAAGAAATTTCAAAGGGAAATGATAAGTTCTCATCACCACCACTGTGAACTATCTGACTGCAAGTTCTTATTGGCATGAACAGCAAAGAGACAGAGACAGTTCAGTAGTCTGGGAAGGAGTCAAACACGAGAGATACCATCATTCCTCTGTTCTACCAAGAACTCCCCAGATGATCTTCAATTTGTTCCTTAAATTTTGATGATTTCATTCTTGCAAAGGGGATGCCAACAGACCCTGCCTCATAGGAATATTGGGAAGATTGCTTTACAATCGAGGGATGTTATGTAATAAAGCCACAAAAGTAACTCAGAGGGAAAGAAGATAAAGATTGAGGAAAGGACAGGTGTGTGCTCACAAATGATAGTCTGTTTTCATGTATTCCTTCCCCCCCGATATTTAAATATTTAATTCCATACCCTACATTTGGCAGTTGCTAAAA
Source organism: Cettia cetti (assembly GCA_013401135.1). Taxonomy (NCBI): domain Eukaryota; kingdom Metazoa; phylum Chordata; class Aves; order Passeriformes; family Sylviidae; genus Cettia; species Cettia cetti. Next base: position 17,477 of record VZUI01001082.1, read on the forward strand.
AAGGAGGTTGTTAAAGATTTAATGTAAAAGCCTTCAAAATGTGAAATCACTTTCCAGGTCATCAAATTGTCAAGGACTAATATGCACTGCAGAACTTTGCTTACACATCAGTCCCACAACATTAAGATTTTAGCTCTATTGAAAGGTAAGCCAAGAACTATGGAGGTCTATTACTTGGGTTTTATTCTTTGGCACCTTATTAACACATTACTCTCCAATTCCTCTTATTCAACTAGCAAAAACTCCATCTTCCTCTCAAAATGTCATCTATGTTTGTACAAAACTCTAATCTAGCTACAGTAGCTACAGTATTTTGGAAGACAATCTCTAAGTTTTCTCCTTATAATATCACTGAATAATTATAGCAGAACACTTGATTTTTATTTATTTACTTCATTTTTATTAGACTAAGCTTTCAGCTCTTTCTCTGAGTTGTGTATCTTATGTTTAGCCAGAATCAGTACAAACTCTTATTCTGTATTGTGATAAACTAACTCCTCTGCCCTTCAGTTTACCACCAAAGCCCCCTCTCTCTTTTACAACTTCTAATCACAATATCTACCTCTTTCATTCTCCACCCTCACCACCTCATCCCAAGAAGTTTTGGAAGTTAACTGGAAAGTTTTCATTCAACACAAAGTTAGGCTGCACTTTAAGAAGGTGCAGATGGAAGAGATTTCTTATTTATTTCTTATTTTTCCATGTACTCATCTAGAACAGACGTTTCACTACGTAGTTTTTGTGATGCTTATTTTCAGTAATAAACCAGTGTAATATAAAGGCTCTAAAGGAAATAAATCATAGCAATAACAAAAGATGCAAATGATTTGCTTTCTCTACAAGCAGCAGGTTACCTATTGGTCCAGGAGAAGGTATCTTTGGTCCACTGATCTCCAGAGCAGTTTGGTAAAAGTTTTCATTTTCTGCGTTAGTTCCTTCTTCCACATTTCTCCCAACTGGCTCCTGGAGATCCAAGCTTTCAGCTTTCGGTTTCTTTAAACGTTTGACCTGAAAAGTGATCTACCCAAAGAACAGTATGAGCAAGGTTAACAGTAAGAAACACCATGACTGTTATCAGCTCCAATGCACTACTTGTTTTAGCTCAAAGATGTTACAGATGAGATCTCTGTCTCTCTCCTTTCCTCCCCATCTCAACTCATTCCCAAAGCCTGCTCCCTTTCACTGGATCACACCATGCAAACCAAGTATACAACTTCTGACCTCCAACACAGGAGAAAATCAATTTAACTGCTGGAGAACTGAAAGGCATTTTTCATTATATATTTAACTGGTGACACAATGACACAAAGAGGGATTTCTGTGTCTTCATGGTTACCAGAACTTTTGGTAAAAATCTCTTTTTATTTTTAACTGTGAACAAGAAGTTGGTGATGGATTGAAACTACTTGTTTATTTCACACCAGCCATCAACGACTACATCTTTTATGCTTATAAGGGAAGTTCATAGATCTGTATCTCTCAGTGTTAAACCCCTTCAACTGTTCTCATTTTTCCCTCCTTCACAACATTTAGTACAAGACTTACATAAACTCATTCCAACTTACCCATTCAGCTTCATCATCATCACCACAGTCCCCAAAGCAGGAGCTAGCAAGTCCATCCTGAGATCCCTTCTTCAGGACCCGGATTCCCTGCAAGTCCATCCGACGACCTTTTACCTCCAGTGCCCCTTCAAAAGCTTCCTGAGGCCAAGAATTTTCAAACTCATCCACCAATGCCAGCATCTCTTCAGACATTTGATCGTCTTCTAAACCCTCCACTCCTTCTGAACCATTGCTTTCTGCAGTGACTGTGTCTAAGAGGGAATTCCATAAAAAACTTCAAAAATTATTTTCCGTGTGCTTTCTCAAATTGTACAAAAAGAATCTTTTTTTCTGTGACCTACCTTTCCACTTGCACAACCCAAGTATCACTGGCTACTCATTAGTTTATGGGTTACTTGTTACTTTATGGACAGAGAGGGGAAAACATAGCTTCTCAGAGGAAAACAGACAGCTCTTCTGAAAAATCTAGAAACCATTTCATTTGCCAGAGCTGGTTTTGTAAGGCTGACTTACTTTCCAGTCTCAAGAAGGAGGGATCCCTTGCTGAACTCTGAGTAAGGACTTCTGGATCTTCTGTACCTCCTTCAGAGTGTCCTTCTGTCACTGCTGTAGCTGACTCATAGCGGTCATCAAAGTATTTCTCCTTGCCATAACTGCCATCTGGATTTTTCTCATGACAGTGGCCTGAAAGAGAGAAATTTACTGATATACTGTAAGAGAAACCTCCTCCTGGATACAAGTGCAGAAGCTGTATTGTGAAAGCTACCATCTTCTAGTTTCCTGTGGATTTTCTATGTTTTTAATCTATGGATAAAAATAATAATTCCATAAAGTATCAAAGATTTCATTCAGTGATTAAAAAGCTGATCTGCCCACTGATGAGGGAGATAATATAGAACAGTTACAGGAAACAATGTTATTAGGAATATGTTGTGAACTACTAATGCAAGAAAAAGCAGCTACTTTTCAAGGGAAAGATGTACAGGAGATGAGAAATTACTGTTTGTTGGCAGCCACTCCAATTAACACTCCCAAGACATGTTTTAGTGACAATGCACCATGTGAGGTGTTTGCCTTCCACTCAAGACCATCGTGGTCACCATGCTTACGTGCAAGAGAAAAAGGGCCAAGGCAGACTGATCTAGGAATGCCAGACTGACCTTCTATGCCAGCAACAGACAGCATGTTGGTATGACTAGCTCATGAAACAGAAAGGCAAAAGCTAAGAGCATTAATGTGTGCAAAAAATCGTTTATACAGCTGAAAATTTAACATTATAATTTTGTGCTCAGGTTACAAGTTCACATTCCATCAAATTCCACAAAGATCTAGGAATAACACTGGAAAAAAATCCAAATGTAGAGTCAGTAATAAGCAGAAACAAAAAAGCACACACTTGCAACAGTAGCCTCTGAGCTTCCTCCAGTGCCACATCAGCACTCATACAGTTTAAAGGGTGTCCACCTGCATCTTTGTAACAATACTTTCGATAATAAGTACATTTTAACTACAGATTTCAGATTTTCTAATACTAATTACTTTCCAGGGCCAGAGGTGCTTGGGGAACACATTCTCCACATGTGTGAGAGCTGGGAACTGCCCTGAACCCCAAGGCACAGCTAGGGGCTGAGACATGGACTAGGGGCACTTGTCTCATCATACAGGAAACCTGTCCCCACTGAGAAAAACATATTCCACGTACACAGCTACTGCTCTCAAACCCTTCCTTCCTTTATTTCAATCACTTGTGAGTGAAAATAGTATACCTACACAAATGAATTAACAAGTGCACAGTTGAATAAAAGAAAAATTAAATGCAAGATTCTCAAGTACATTCCCCATTCTACCGTCTCTGAGTGCATATTGTATTTCTCCATGCACATGGGAAGTGTTATTTTTTTCAACCAGCAGTATAAAATAACAAGAATGTGAATAAAGTAGACCAGTGACCCCTTTCTACTTCACACAATGATCCCACGCTACAAAAGAATAATTCTAGGTTTTACGCCTCTATCAGGCCAGTGGGATGAGAAGATGGTTCTAAGTGGCATGTAAGGGTAACCTGTTCCACTGCTTCTCTGCAAAGTGAAACTACAGCTTTTAGCTCTCTGCTTACTCCATCTGGGAACACTCAGGTGTCATCTCCGGAGGAGGAACAGACCAGTATTTTCTCTGTGTGTGTGAGTGACCAAAATCAAACAAATTAAACTAGATTTACAAATCCTTTGAGAAAACAATGTCTTGTCCTACCTTTTCTGCCATATGTAAGAAGACAAACAGTGTTACGAGTAAATATATAAAACAGAAGTAGTTAACTTCATAAACTCTTTTAATATCTACCATAGTTAGACTCAGCCTTTCCTACTCTATCAGTCATTGATTTTTTCTTCAATTCCCTGCCCATCTTTCCCATTCTGCCAACAAACGATTAATTTGTTTCATTAAAAAAAATTGAAAACAAACAATCCCAAACAAAAACCAACCAACCAAAAAAAAAAAAAAAAAAAGAAAACCCCAACCACTTTAACATATGGAGAGCCTCATGTTTAGTTATGAGAAATGGTGCACACAGGACACTTAAGCTGCCCCCATCTGACATTAACCCAGTCAGATTTCAATGCAAGTCAGGTGCTTCTCAGAAATGTGATGACCACAATTCCCTTTGCTGAAGATTCACTCATCATAAACAAAAAGAAAGAAGCAGAGGGGCTCAAACCCAGAAAACTATTTTTAATTGAAATAAAAATGTCAAAAAGAATTTAAAAAGCTGGAAAGCACAAGCAGAAGGAAAAAAAATATGACGGCACTTAAAATTCTACTTAACACCAACTCTGTTCATATTAATTTACAAACACTGACAGCTAAAAACAGACTAGATGACTATGCTGGCTTTCTTGGGATCTGAGAGCTGCTATATATAGAAACCTGAGTGACCTAATTTTTTCAAATAGATGCTTTCAGTTGTCTGATGTTGCTGGAGACAAAAATGCTAGCTGAAAAACCAAAGGAAGTTGAAGAAGATCTCGAGTGAGTGAACCATGAAGCTGGTGGTACTGAAACACTGGAAGTCAGAGCTTCTGTCAGCCAGATGCCTGAAGCCCACCAGGGAAGTTCAGTGGGGAGAGTGTGAGACCAGCAAGGGATCAACACAGCCCCAAACTGCAGGCACATTTTCTGTCTGTGGAACTTTGGCTGTATCACTGCAATACTTAACAGCACCTTCTCTGTGCAAAGGACAAAAGCGACCACGGACCTACAAGTGCTCAGCTATTTATTATTAGTATTTCATATATATTCTGGCTGTCCAAATTTGCACATGTGAGTTTTAGGTGTAAAGTTCTGACACAGTGATATTACAAAACTTGGAAGTCTAAAATTTCTACATTGTATACTTGCTAAGTTCAGCTTACTCTGTCCTCAAAATTTACTAGAGAAGGATCACTTTCTTGCTCATGTATTTTCTGAGAGCAGCTGTTGTTACTCTTCCTATTGAATCGGTAGAGCCAAGAAAGCTCAGAGGGAAGCAGATCAGAGTCTGTTTTACCCTATGTATTATGAGACCTGGTTAGCAAATTCCAGGGAGTGAAACAAAAATCATAGTGATGATACAAACAAGTGTCTGGGTCTTTATTTAAGTGAAGCAAATAACACAATAATCTCTACCAGGTTAAGGCGGAAATTGGCAGAAAAAACCCCACAGAGTAATTCCTTATTTACAAAGGAAATCCTCTGGAGAAAAAAGCAAATACAAACTCTAAACTGAAGCACTGAGACCTTGGAGATTAAGAGCAGAGCATAGTATTGTGTATTAAAGGACTTTATTCCCATATTGTTATAACTTGTAATTTTTTTGGCCAATGTGAGCACACTTGTACAGCATTAGCACAAACCAAACTTTAAATATAAGAAAGATTTGCTTGATCATCCATCCCATTTATCATCAACCACCTTCATGATTTTCAGGACCCCTCTCAAAAGTCCACTGAAGCTGTGGTAACTACTGCAGTTGGTAGGGCAGAAACACCCTAGACAAAAGGTCAGGGCCAAGTTCTTTAGGAATGGGGTGATTCTGAACTCTTAACCTGGAATCCACATAGAGTAAGGAGGGAAGCACCCAGAGTGTTGACATCTGTCACATGGAAGGAGAAATTTTAGGAGGGAGAAGTGATGCAGTAACTGAAGTTTAGGACTTGCTCCATCTATAAATGGGTAACAAATGCTTATTCTGAACCATATTTAATGTTGCCACATGTCTCAGAAAAGTCACACCTGGAGACCATTATGAACTTTCCTCATTACATATGAACTTTTCTGGTGCTATGAGCTGTTTGGGGTTTTTTTTGTCTAAGAGCAAATTTCTGTCAATTTAGGTGACCCCTGATGCTCAGATTTAAAGCCACTAAGGCAAGGAAAGAAATGGAGGAAGTATAGAAAGAGGAAAGATGAACAAACAATACCCCCAGAATATCACATCCCAGTGCTGCACCTTAAGTAAGGTCTTCAAAGTAATCAAACCTCACCACTGAATTAGGGATTGTTCTAAAAATGTAAATTAACTGCCACTGTAGCTGTTTGTTTCTTGTGACACATCTCATAGAGAGAATGAGACCTCATTAGATATTTTAGCTGTATATTAGATATTTTACTGTTTGATTCCTATATACCAACTAAAGATAAATGATTTGGTGCCATCAATAGCATTAGAAATAAAAAGTAAAATTATCTTCAAGTATCTTTGGTCAGCACAAAATTTTTACTTACATTTAGTTCTCTGTCAGTGCAGAACTTGCAATTTATGGCATTCCTAACTCTATCACCTATGTTCCAACATCCTAGGTTTATGAAAACTATAGGATCCTAACTTCTAATGTTATACAGACTAGTTCCCTTAAAATTTTTTGGTACATATTTAGAAATTACAATGGCAGAATTATGCCTCAGAACTAAGAGTCAAGTAATTTTAAATTTAGGTACTTTTTCCCCTACCATTTGGAATAAACAGAGCTGCATTATCTTCTGAATTATTACAAGAGTCAAGAACTTGCTGTAGTCAGTGACTTGCATTAGATTAGGCAAAATGCACGTTATCTGGAGATATGTGTCACTTAAATGTTTTCCCTCTTTATGGGTAAACACAGCCAAGAGAGAACTATACTTAATACAGATGTAAGTCAGCCTAATACCTGAGTTGTCAGAGTAGAGAACAACCTGAAATCAAGCTGCTAACAGGAGTTATTAACTCCATACTTATTTTTTATGAACGCTTAAAACTAGTATTCCCCACAGTGAAATTCAGTAAAGACAGGTCTTTTTTTCTCTTTTTACAGCAGCAATGACATATCACTGAGCTCAATGGAAATAAGTTTCAATCCTTGCATGCAGATGAACAGTCTCTTCTACAGACATTTAAGCAGCAGTGAATCAGTAAAGAGTCTTCTCTTTACTTTTGCTAGTCACTGCTTACACAGATGCAGAGACACAAATAAAAGGGGGTGGCACATTAGCACTTTACATATGAGAATGGGCAATGATGCTGCTCAGAGGTCACACAAAACATTTAGGTGTGCTCTCTACTTGAGTGACATTGCATATCTACAATTAGGCTAGAATATATTCATTACAGAAGTTACACTGAAACCCAGCACATCGTCACACATCACTTTCATAGAACCAGTCTCGTTCAGTGCTTTGTGTCTCAGGCAACATAAAATTTCTCAGGGTTTACAAAAATAATCTAGAATGAGAGAATTCACCTACCAGAACCTTCAGTGCATCTAGAACTATTGAGATCTCGGTCACCAACATTTGGGCTAAATGAGCACCTTAAGACCTGTCTTAATTCTGCACCACAGTGACTTTATTGCAATCTGACATTAACAAGCCAGGCAGTGTCTGTTTGGGAGACCTTCCTCTAGACAACATGAAAACACCAACTTTGACTTTCATGGCAACGTTAACTGGTGATTAACACACCGCATACTCTAATTACCTTGATCTTTCAAGGTGAACATGGTAATTGCCTAAAGATCTTCTGGGACATCGAGAGCAACCATGTTACTCCAATCACATATGAACATACATTTGATTACAAAGCATTTGCTAAGGAAAAAAATCCAAGCCACTTATTATGACATGAGTTTTAAAAGCAATAGGATGAGTAGTAACTACAGAAGAGACCTACCTTTAGAGCTATTGCTGCTGTGCTAACTAATGCAGTTTTCCTTTTCTTACTGTTTTAATGAAAAAAATACATATTTATACTTGAAAATGAATCCTACGATTGAGCTCTGAAAGCAGAAACTGCAGAACACTTAGAACTGAACAGGATTGCCATCAAAAATGTTACAGAAAGGTCACAGGCTATAACTGCTGAACTGTACAACAGGGCTGTAGCCCAGAAGCAATACCAAAGGAATTTGTTGCTTTCCACACACACAAGCATAAAAAATACAAGTGAAGAATACCCAGTTAATTTTCAGTGAAAAAATATCACCAAAGTGATAGAGCAGGTAAGTAAAAGGAGAAGAAAAGCAGAAGTTTTAATTAGAACTAGCTGACTGTGCAATACTGCTCTGTGAAGGTGTGCTAAGTCTGTATTTAGCTCAGGAGAAATACACCAGATCTAACACATCCACTGTGCAACAAGACTCAGGAAGGATACAAAGCAGATGGGCAACTTACATCTGGAGAAACATAAAACACTACACAGCCTTGTTGATGACTTAAAAAGCAACCAGCCCAAGCACTGGCCAGTCTTGCTCTCTCTGAACCAACAGTATCACTGCTGATTTCAACCACCTACAACTCAGCTGCAGAACAGTAACACCAGTGCATCTCCAGTGTAACACACTGAATAAACCACTAAAAAGATTTATCTACTACCCACATATCAACATAGATTCTGTTCTGGATTAGAAAAGACAGATTGCAGTAAGTTCCATCTCTGATTAAGTAAAGTATCCACAGTGATACTGGAAAAGAATGAGGCGTGTAATGCTCAAATTTTAAACTAAGCTTTTAGTGTGTTTTCCCCCTACACACTAACACTATTTGTTCATTTTTACCTTTTTCCTTTAATATAAATCCTCCTTTGAAAAGTCACTTACAGGACAAAAATAAACATTTTCAAAGGACAGATCAAACTGCTGATTGAAAAAGTGAAGTATGGAAAACAAATAATAAAAAGCAAAACGAAGTATTTTAAAAGCTGATTTTCATAAATTCCTCCCTTTGATAGCCAGTGGTCCTTCTTCAAAGATGATGAGAGGCATGCCCAAAAAGGCAAAGAAAACACTAAAAACTTTCATTTGATGCACAGCAAAAACCAGGATAATTTATGCCATCAAAATTTAGACCAAAGCACATAAAATGAAGCATTCAAAAGTTTTTTTATTATTTATTCCAACAACAGTTTCCCAGTTAAGAGGTTTATATGTAACATTGTTCTCACTTGTAGGAAGTTTTAAAATCTGATTTGTAGCAAAAAAGCTGCCTCTAAATTGGCTTAGCTATAGATTTAAAGGTTATCTATTTATCTCATCACAGCAGTTCTGATCAAGCCTTTCAAAACATACAAATGCCAGCAATACATAACCAGATTTCTTGATCATATTGAGAGAAACACCTCACCACTGCGTAACAGACCAGTCCCTGATGAACAGATACAAAAATTCTCCTTATGAAATATAAAGAAGTGATAAATAAAACATGGGGGAAAAAATTAAAGAGAAAGACAAACCTATTTAAAATAGAACATAAGGCTGTTTAATAAGGGACATGTATACAAAACATGCTGAAGAATTCAGTAGACTACTCTATAACAGAGTAGAAAATGTCAATCTTCCTCCCAGCAAGGAGAGAGGGGAGGGGAAAATTAAAGAGATTTCATTTGATTTAAAGCCTTCACTCTCCACCCACTAAAATAGGAGCTTATTTTTTTCATGAGGCACATCTAGAAGCAAAACTTACTCTACAATGCCAGGAATAGGGCCTAAAACATAGAAACAGCTAAACCTAACTGCCTCGCCCCCCAGTCCTGTCAGTGAATAAAAGAAGAGTAGAAAATGTCTCTTTCAGAGGACACTGTTTCTGTGTATAGAGTAGGAAGGTAAGTAGCCCTCCTGTCTGAATTTCAGCCTGTGACTCAAAGGTAATGATTTTTCTTGCTTGTTTGTTTTGGGGAAAGAGGAAAAAAGCAAGAGAAATAAGCACATGAGAGTTCTGAAGACAAAGGCTTGTCCTCAGTGACTTCTCCTTGAGCCAGATTTTTTTACTGTAGATAAAATAGTCACTTAAGAATTTCTTAACAATAAACACTCACCCACAGTAGATCACAACATAAGGCTTGCTATGGATATTAAATGACTAATATTTACATCCCTGTACACTGAAATCTGTTTATGATTAAGCAAAAGAAAATTCTTAGTTTAAGTATCACTAGCATAAGCAAAGTCTACAGTGGCCTGCATTTTTTTTGCTCTTTCTAATATTTCCCCTTTCCCACATGCCTGTTATGCTAAACATCACGTATTTTTCAGATCCTGTTAGATCCTAAGTATCTATGAACTCAAGTCTAAAAAGGACTTTAAGTACAAAAGTACTTTAAGTACAAAAGTAACCTTCTATGAGAAATGGCATCATATAGTTGAACTCTATGAGAGTTACTAGCTCCACTATGGGTTACTGTCAGCTTCCCACTTCTCTGAATGTGTGGGGTTGAAACTCCAAAGACAAGGAAAGGCCTTATGCGTGTCTTGATTACCACTTTGTCTGTAAGGTTTGCACCATATACTGGAATTTAAACAATACACCACAGGGACTCAATAACATGTTTTTTATTCTAAGAAACTATTTTGATAGGCTGTATTTATGCTTATCTGTGTATCTCTTCTTTAGGTTATACTGCTCAGAAAGAGTAGATTCATAACCAGACTTGATCCATGACAATTTATAGATTTGTTTGGAATAGATATCCATGCAACTGCTCCTCCTAACTGGACATCAAAGCAGAGGTACTGACACACTCCAACAGCAAACCAGTGTTAACTGGTCAGGTAGGCCTATCCCTTACTAGTCTAAGAGAGCTTTTAAGTGCTTGGCAGTTTGCCTGACAGGGCACGTTCTACACAAACCCATTAAAAAGCAGAACTGTTGCTGTCAATATGATTAAAAAAAATCCTGGTGTTGATGGTTGTGATGACGAAGATTAGCCTTTTCTCAAGCAAGGAATACCTGCGTTATGTTTGGCTATGTTTGACAAGAATACTGCCACTCTAGATTAGAATTCAACAAGAAAACACTCTCCTCACACTGGCAGAACAGTACAAAGCCATAGAATAGTTACTGCAGAAAGACTAAAGATTTTTGCAAGAATGTCCCTTCTCCCCAAAACGGTTACATTCAAAAAGCCTCAATCTCTTCCTCTAGGGAAATGCTGAACTGTCCTAGTTTCAATCTCTAGTAGCCAGAACAGATGATAGATTTAAAGCTTTGAGGACAGTCAGAGCACAACACAAACTCACATGAACCAGGCAACCAACCTTAAAAGGAAAAAACAAATCAATAATGCAGACAGATCAGGGGTAGTTAAGTGCCTGGCACTCCGTGTCTCAGCGTGCAGTGCTCATTTTAATCTGAGCACATGGCACTGCATGCTGCTTTGAGACAACCTCCACATGACTCATTACAGGCTGAGGCCACACATCACCACTTTACAATTCTCAGATTTAAGCCAAGTGAATACAGCCTTCAAGGTCTTGGCCACCTGCTAATGACACCAAACTACACATTGTCCCTTTTCCCATATGTGGGGACCACAAGTTCTTTTCCAAACATGCTTTAATCAACTCACTAATTCAGTGTGTACAGCTTGACTATGAACATATTTGTGAAACTACATCTCCCTGAAGATGTAGCTGGGGAATTATTATTCTTCCTAAAAAGACTGTTGAACATATGCAGTTGTTGGAACTCTTTTAATAGGTCCAGCTCTAGGTGTTGCATCCAATTAAGATTCAGTAAGGAATGTTAGCAGCTACATGCAAGTAACTGCCCCTGGCAAAGAGCCTCCCAAACAGAGAGGAAGACATAGTCAAAAATTTCTCATTTTCTCTACATTCTTGTCACAGAAAAGCACCGCACACATTGCAGAGATAATACATCTGATAACTGAAGGTATCAATTTTTGAAAATTTAGTTGGAGAGAGAATCTTTTCCCTTTGAGTAATGCCAGACATTTCTCCTCCTATATGAACATGTAGCTATTGCCCAAGTAAAGGAAAGATCCAGGTAACATATGAAAAAGAATCTTTTGCACTGTGAAGGCAGATGAAAATGGGAAATGTCATATTATATTTAGTTTAATACTGTACTGCTTTTTCTTCATACTGAATGGTTTTGCACCAGAAAACTTTCACTGAATTCTCCTACAGTTCTAAATTCCCTTCCACAGTGCAATTCTCATTTCCTCAGTTACTCCAGCAGCTGAGGCCATGATTTTCTCCTGTCTCCTCTGCTAGCCAATGGCCTTCTGATCTTGGGAAAAGACAGGATGGATACAGAACACTAAATACTGCAGGTATACCATTCTTAACAGAGCATGATGCAAAGTGAGACTGATGACTGTTGGGAGAAGCTGTCAGGTACACTGCCCTGCATGAAATAAGCAGGCCATGTATGCAGGATAGCAAGACATACTTTGCATGATGAAAGAAGCAGAACAAACACATCCATTAGCACATTTAACATATGCAAAAGAGAATGACATTTGAGCAACAGAGATATACTTAAGGAATCATGCATTGTTTACAGAAACCTTTAAGATTCTTAATGGCTTTCCAGCAAGCAGCAGCTTGAAAGCAATGTGCATAAGCAGTGGGTACACAGCCTTTGGATACTGGTATAGCTAAAAATGCCACGTTTAACATAGTACTACATTCTTTCATTTTCCAAATTAAGAATCTCAATCTATACATCTTTTATACAGTTTTGACAAGAAAAACACATGGAAAGGAAAGACAGGTTTCAGAGTAAGCTTGGCACAGTGGTATTAAAACAAGGTCATTCACCTTCAACTTCTTTCAGCCGCTCAAGAGCACTACATAAAAACTTTTCAGGGTAAAGTATGATTCATAAATCAGGCTCCAAGGAGTGAAAAGTACCAAGAAGCCTGAATCTGGTCAACTATCTTCAAGATCACATCACTAATATTCTAAGATTACTGCAGCAAAAGTGGACTGTGGGAACTGCTTCTTCCCTTACTGGGCTAGTGGTGCAGAAACAGTAGCACAAACCCAAAATAATTGGGTCACATTATTCTCACAGAGCTCATTCTCACAGGGATTTCTCCAAGATCTTCCACTGAGAAGCACATCTGACATTTCCCAACACCCTCACTCCCTAGGGATGTTGGCCCCCACCAGGACAAAAAGCAGACTTCATTCTCGCTATCTTCCACCTGCCTAGATTCTGCAAGATGTTTTCACTCTACACAAGTGCAATTTAACCTCCTCTTACTCCTTTACAGAGCCCCAATACGGTGATGTAGAATCCACCTGTGGGGCACCCTCCAGATCTTTCACATGGACAGTCACTGTATGCTCAGCACTGCCAGAGGGAGAAAGAATCCAGCTCCATTTTCAGATTCCAGGTGGTGATGGGTTTAGGTGGCAAAACCAATACACAGGTGGAACTTGCAGGGTGAACAACAGGTACGTGGGTGCACTCCTAGTGCATGTACAGGGCAGCAATAAGCAACTGAGTATTTAACTTCAAAGGATAACAACAATCTTAGAATTGCCACTGTTTCACACAGAACCCACTTTCTCTATGCTGCTGCCAAATGACCAAGGCAAATTATTGCCATGATGCGTTTCTGAGAGCTCTGACAAGCTGTTCCTGTGCTTCATAGAATTCTGTTTGTTGTTTAAAAATCCTTCTGGTGTTAACTCTTCTGTTCATACAGATGAACTTTACCATAAGGCAAGAGAGAGCAAAAGCAAGAGAGAAACAAATGGTCACAGATCCCACCCCTTTTGCAAACTCTAAGATAAGTAAGAGTACTAATGCAGTATTCTCAATAAGGTTCAGGAGCATTCATGAATTCTGTCTTCTAATATAAAAATCATGGTTATAAAAAGCTGAATTTTAAACACACAGAAGTGTTCAGTTCAGAATCCCATATAACTGCTATAGATTCTGGCCTTTTGCTTCAACTAAAACACAAATTCTGAGCTAAGCTTAATACCCTTTGTTCCAAGAGAAACATCTTAAGTGATGTTTATTCCATTAACATTAATGTAACACCATTAACACTGTAAGTGATAAGCATTCCTTGGTCGAACAAGATACAGCAGCTTGAGAAGGAGGAAACTACTTTTATGATAAAAATGTCTAGGACTTCATGCTATAGGAAATGGAAGAAAAATTTAGCAGTCTGTTTGCTGGGACTATCAAGTCAGTCATAACTGGTAGGGAATAACTGAGTTAAGTGAAAGGTGCATTTAAAAATGCAAAGTATTTCACACACTATTGTCTGTGAGCAGTGTTGTCTTAACACACTATTGTAAAGAAAATTATGTGATGCTTTTGCTTAATGTTTGTGTATCTTAAATCACTAAAAGGGACTTGAAGTGATTGCAGCTGTCAAACTAGGGCCAGAGGCTTAAACTGGGATGTTGATTTAAGGAAGTTATTTAATCTGTCATAAGCTTACTATTAAGAGTTTCAAGTAGAGATTCTCCTTTCAGGTCAACCTCTCCCCTTTAGGTCAATTTGCTTAAAGGTATAAGCTTATTAACTTTAACTTACTTGAAGTTGTAAGAACCTAAGTGCTGGGGGATAAAGGGAAATCCGTACACATATAAGCTGAAGCACCTTTCCCGTGTTTTCTTTGAAGGGGAAATAGACCAGTTTTGATTTCATGTGGCACAGAGTACTGGTACCACAAGAGGGCACTAAAGCCACGCCTAAGGCAGATCCACATTACAGAACTCACTCTGAGGAAGAAGGATGAACTGCTTCCACAAGCAATCCCTCTACATACAAGGATTCAGGTTTCTTGATGGCATGCACACACATTCATAATGAACTCACACTCTCTCAGCTTTCCACAGAGCAGCACAAAGCCTTTTGTAAAAGCAATACCTTGCCAAGGATGAAAGACAGTGAGACTTGAACTTGAAGCTTGAAACAAGTCACATGTTTCATGTTTTGAATAGCATCAGTCTATTAATAAGATTTTGAATTTTGGTCTTGCCTAAAAGAATGTGAAGTGCATGAGCTCATAAGCAAATGGAACTATGAATCAGAGGTAGATGCTTAGTCAGATAAAAATATTATGGGTACAAACGACTTGTGTTTGCCCAGACAACAATTCTGTTTACACATAGAAAGAGATGTCTTATCCACCAGCAGCTAACAAACCAGCATGTTTCAATGGTCAGCTGACCATCACACTAAAAATATGGTTGTCGTATTCTGTAACCTTTTTAATAAGGCTTGGCAACATCTGAATGTTTGCATCAGCCAGTGAAGTGCCACAGGAACAATCCCATAGCTGGATACTCCTCTACAGACCTTAGCACCCGACAAAAGCTACTTGCAGTATTTTAAGCCATAAACTGTGCAAGACAAATCCCAGCAATGCACCTTTCAGTATCGGACTGCTGGCTTTCTCTACTAGCCCAAATATTTCTTTTCTGCACCTTTGAGAGCTGACCCTGTTTTTCACATTAAGCTTTTTACACTTGTTAACACACAACTCTTGGTCCTGTTAGCTGTGTGTCAGACATGGCTGCTGAAGTTATCTGTCAAGCAACACAAAGTTTCTTAACCTGCTTCAAGAACTGACTCACCAGTAACCTAACAGCAGGCGTAGCAACACCCTTAACACTGCCAACTCACCTCTAGAAGGATCACCACAGGATAATGCTGGAAGAATGAAGTCTTCCAACCATTTTCTCAGGTATTTGGGAATAAGGTACTGTGTGGGCTCTTGCCATATAGCATCTATATTAGATGCAACTGCCTGAACTCCTGCAGCTGTCTAAAATACATGTCACAGGTGACAGGTTTGGAATGACTCTGGACACTTCATACACATCCTCCATAAGGAAAGAAAACCCACCAAACACCTCTGCAGATTTAGAAATTCTTTTACAATGAAAACAAACTTTTATATAAACTTGAATACAGGAGGCAAAAGTTAAATAGGGAAGTGTTGGTCTGAGATTTTTAATTCTGATTCTCATGTGCATGAAGTGACCTGGGTTTGAAATAAAAATTATCCATACCAGAATTAAGTTACTAAAAAACAGTACCAGGCAGCACTACAGACAGGAACATATAAGCAAGCATCCAAAAAGTCAGAGTTAGTCTGTTACACTTCCAAAGTCCTGTGCTAACAGCAAATGTCCCAACATGCTTCTGAAAATGCCTATTCCACTTATTTGAAATAAACACCAAGCACATACTGTAATCAAAAATCAGGCCATGAATTCAGATTTTTGATCCCATATTCCATCTCATGCTGGCATATAATTCCCACTGACCATTTGCTGGACTCTGCCAATGGCTCACGGCGGCAGAGCAAGGAATTCCATGTCTCGTTACTTAGTTCAGTTTTCATGAACAGAGGCTTTTGACAGGCGAAGCAAAAACACAGCTATCACATGGGCCTACAACTCAAAGCACAAGAAGCCTACTGCTGTTACTTTCAGAAATACTAAAGGAATGTTCATCAAAACAAGATATTAAACCAGAGAAACATCTGACATTCCAAATGCTTGGTAAGTTTTTCAGCAGTAGATATCGATCTCAAAGGATACAAATACTTTATGACATGCCGTCAAGTGAAAAACAATCTCTTTTCAACAGCTTTCCTTGGACTGAAGGAGCAACAGAAGACTCCCAAAATTTTAGGACATTTTTAAGTGCAAAATATGATTTCTGAGTATACATTCGTGAAATCGTTCTGGAGAGTTTGGAGAGTCAACCTCACTTTTATATAGCCAGTAAAGGTTTCTCTTAAGTCAGCTGAAGTTTACAGTGGAGGAAAAAAATATTTCCCCAAACATTATGCAAACAAAATCAGTAAATCTACCTTTCCCTTTTTAAATTTTGAGTTTGTACTGAAACCACAAATCGTTATCAAGGCTGAATTAACCAGTATGTTTATTTTTCACGCTGCACAAGAATATACAAAAAATATTTATGCTATTTGTCAGGTTTGCATTTTCAAGTTTTTTGCGCTAAAACAAAAGATGACCTAAAGGATATTATAAATAATAAAAGAAAAAAAATAAGACAAAAAAGAGTCCTAGAAAAAAGCAAATAATATAAATACTTGAATACTGAAATGTAATGAGCTCATTAACATGCTAAGTCATATTCAGCTCCCTCTTGATTTAGCAGCTTCACAAATTCCTTATCGACCAAAACCCGATTCCAATGTACTAGATGAATACATTCATGCTCACTTTGCTAACCAGTGGCCAAGCTGGAAAAAAGGCAAGGTAACACTTTTCTCTTAAGCACTTTTGAGATGGGTTTTCCCTCACACTCAAGAAACACAAACTTCCTGAACAGTGTATTCTGTAACAGCTGACCTCAAAATTAACATCCTGGATCAGGAACCAATGCAAGCAGAAGCCAAGAATAAACCAAACTACATTATGACAAGTTTAAGAAAGCACATAAATCAAGAGATGTCAAAGTTAACTTTGGAGTTCAGATAAAACCACTGCTTGTTACTGTTTCTATGCTGTGAATATACTTTTAAATTGCTTTCTGCTTAACTTCAAAATAGAGTAGCTATGACTAAGGTTTGAGCGAAATAACTCTAACCTTGTGAGTTACAGACTTTTAAAAGACCTTAATTAAAAGAAAACAGACATTGTTTTGTTCTTTATTTTTTTAGAACAGCGTGTCTCTTGAGATGAAATGTTCAAGTTCCATTACTGTTTACTCCTAGGATTTTTCTAAGAAGGGCCATCTGAAGTTAGATTTGTTGTGAGGTACCAGCAGAGGAGTTGACATTATGGGTATCAGGAAGAGATCCATCAGTTGGGCTGCTACACTACTCACTACAGCCCACTCAGCCCAACATCATTCGTTTCTCTTCATAGGTGATGGGCTCTCAATCACAGCAAAACACACAGGGCCATAAAAAGTAGTACTACTTTAATGGCACAGTCCTGGAATTTCATGTACAATGGCATCATCCATATTGTACCAGGAGACAGAATGGCCCCTAGTCTGTGTTTAGATAGCACAATTATAGATGCTAAATCAGAGGAGGTTTCTCCATGTCTTTTCACTGGAGAGGGAATTTTAAAAAACCCTCAGAGGAAGTCCTAACAATGCTAAAAATCACAAGCATTTCTGTGGTGAGGTTTGCACTCGAAAATAAAGAAAATATTAGATGGAAAGACACCTTAGTAACAATTTGAGACAGAAGGGCACAGAAAGTATATTAATAAATTGTCTTCAAGACTGCTCATGAATGTCATATTGGCCATATTCAAGTACAGACAAAGTACTGAAAATATTCAGTGGGAATGAATAAAATGAAAGAATCCACCTCCAAAAGCTATTTTTTTTTTTAATAAGTAGCCATTAATGACAATAAATCATCCTGTGGAAAATATTTAAATATTTTTTTGGGGGGAAGAGATTGGATTCTAAGTAATTCTTAGAGATTTCTGGAGTGTTGAAGAGCAGTGATCACAGGTCCCATAAAAAATAACATAATGCTAACACAAGACAGTCTATTCCTTGAAGACTGAACTGTAGAAAATGACAACCAAAGTACTGAACACACTGAAAGGATATGAATTAAAACTAAACTGCTCTTCATCAAATTATTCAGCTCTAAGGAAACAAATCCACATGACTGTAAAACGTGAAGGGATGTACAAAGGGACCATTGAGCAGCCCAGCAGTAGATGTGCACTTCCATAAATACTGAATCCAGCATTCCTCATTTACCAGTAAGAGATACTGGTGGTGCTGTTAAGGTATTATTGACAGACAGAAAGTAATTTGCACGCAGTGGAAGCCCTCTAGATATTTAAGAAGTCATCCTCAAGCAATTATTTAATGGACTGTAACTTTTCCATTAAAAGCAACATCTCAACCTTGATCCTTAAAGGTAGAAAGCACTAAAAAGGGTAGAAACTTGGAAAAAAAAATCTCCAACACCCAAGGCAGATAGACATTATTTGACTTGTGGTCCATCTTTCAGTAGTTGCTTACCACTGCACGCAGAAGAGGTGATGTTGTACAGGAAAGGATAAAATTGCAAACAGCGGATCATCTTCAGGCTGCTCTCACACTCCAAGCACTTGGTTGTCAAATCCAGTGCATGTCTGAAGGCCTGCAGTGCTCCACTAATGTTGTTCTGAGCCAGGTATGCATTTCCTAGGCTCAAAAAAGTCAGGGGCTGTGAAGAGAAAAGCAACACACTGCAGTGTAAGTATGTTCACTATTTAAGACTGAAGCCAAATAGGAAAAACCCTTGTCAAGTCACACCCTCCCAAATTTGGTAGCAAAGAATTTAGAAAACTTCTTAAGCAGGCACTGCCTATTCTTACAATGGAGAACTAACAGCTTGATGCACTGGTGGTGTTTTGCCATAGGGTTGTGTTAGGAGTTCCATCTTTCTACAATAAAAAAGCAGCTGTTAAATACACACAAACTGAAATGAAGCATTAAGTACCTACTTATAACCATCAGAAACATAATGCTTACTGCAGAGAATATCAAAGGACTAACAGGAAATGCACAAAGGCAATTTAAAATTTAGAAGTCCGCAAAAAAGTAAAAATATAACCAGCGTTGTAGCAGGACAGATGCACTGCATTTGCCAAGAGTGTTCATATTCACTTTATCAAAGCTAGGTTACTGAAAACACCAATGCCTAGGGGTACACATTTATGGCTTTCAATTATTTGTCAAACAGTATTTTTGTCTACTGCTTTTGGCTACTATCCCTACAATATATATTTTTTGAAAAGTCAAGGTTATGAACACCTTTTTCACTGAGTAGAACTCAACGCTTTAACACAGGCATACAGTAAAGCATTACATTTATTGGTTGACTGAAAAGTCTTTCACTTGGACAAAGTAATTTGCTGCAACTAACAGTACTCTGCTAGAATAATGACTACAGCATTGTAATTTAGCAGTAGCTTTTCCCACTGAAACAGTTTTTTACATTGATTATCTACAAATGTAAAGACTGAGGAGTAGTTGAAGATTTTTCCAACTCAGCTTGTATTACTAAACTGCATACAGAAAACAGTGCAAGCTGAGCAACATGATTTCTTTTTCTATTTAACTGCTTTTGCTGATAAAGCACATATTTTACTTCCAGTAGCTGTAATTAATTTTAATTTGTATTTACTTTCCATTATATTCCAGGAAATACCATTCAAGTACAATGCCTCCTGCTAGTTTTTCTGGTACAATAGGTATTACAGGACTGAGTACATCTGAAAAAAACAGGAGCAGGCATTACTGTAGTGAGGCAGGATTTGCTAGTATTTTTGAAGAAAAGCCCTACTCACACAGCATGGTCCTAAGGATTCCTAGGCTCCTCCCCTCCAAGGTTGTGCTTTCTAGTGTTATTCTGAAGGCACATCATTCAAGCATAGTTTTCTGAAGTTTCTTTTTGAACTCTTACCTGCCACCCAAATGGACTACATTCCTTCCCAACACTTGAAAAATTGTTTCTGAATGCTACATTGAATAAGCTTATTCTGGTTTTAGCTTTTTTATGTGCTAGATGACTGGCAGCCTGGCAGGTTTAAAGTCTGCTAATCTAACTAGCGAGGTAGAAGCACAGGGAAGAAGTCTCTTGAACCTCTTACTTAAGCATCTCAAATGTAAGATCAAAATTATCTGCTACAGTAAATGTGTTCCCTGCTATGCCATTCCCTCCCCTTTTCACCACTGTTTTTGTTAGTCCAGTTGTTATACAGAAACTGTATAACTGTTTTTGTTAGTCCAGTTGTTATACAGAAACTGTATGTCCAGTTGTTATACAGAAACTGTATGTCTATATGACATATTGACAACCTACAGAATGTTTATCATGTTACTGTTCCGAAATACAAAAATCTGTTTTGAAACTATGCTTGGAAGTAAAGCCACAAGCAACTAGAACATGTTTTCCTCTACATACATAGACAAAACCTAGGGACAAATAGAACTGTACAGATAAAAAGTCAAGTGTCACAGAAAGATGTCTATACAATCAAAGACCTTGGTAGCATACATGCTACTTTAAGGGTTTTAAGAATCAAGATACAATGCTGACAGCTTGACAGATCTCTGTTTTAGGTTAAAATGCTGTCAAACTCCAGGATTAAATTCCTTGGAGGTGTTGCTGATAAGAATAGGTTTTGGGGGGCTAAAAGTCTGTTGTTGATTTACAAGAACTTCTCTAGATGTTTATACTCACAACAATCAGTATCACCACTGGTGAGGTCAGGAATTTATATGAAAATTAACATCCACTGTAAATCACAAGCTGGAAGATGAGCTGCATGCATAGGTAAGCACAAGTAACACATATTTAGAAAATAATGAGGGAAAACACATTCACTGCTGAGCAAACACAAAGCCCAGCATCTTACCTCAGAGGCATTGATGGCCAAAGCCTTCAGCAGGAGCCTGCTGGCATCCGAATGAAGACCATAATGAAACAAGAGGTTAGCAAGATTGACCAGAGGGATGTCCTGATACTCATGTGGAGCCAAATTATATGCTTTTTGCAAACAGGTGATAGCAAAGGTGCTATTTCCAACTGCACGCCAGTACAATCCAGCTTCATTAAGCACAAGCCATAGAGGATCTTCTGGCTATAGGAGAGTCAGGGAAAAGGATAAAAACACCCACAAAGAGGTGTCTCAGGAAGACAGAAATGCCTGCTTTTTAATAAGAAGCAAACAGAACTCACTCTTGCATACTACACTGTTAACTAGATACAAATTAGACTTTGCTGTGACTATTAGCAGAATATGCAATCTGCTCCATTCTACTCAAATGGACATGATTTACAGGCTGAACTGTAATTTAGTAGCGGCTCTTGCTCTCACTCTACTCATAAATGCTTTGTATCATGACCACAGAATCCTTTAAAATGTTCAGGAGATAATGGTTAGTTCACTACAGGAAGCAAGCTTGTCAGGCAATTGGGAGTCTTAAAATTATACAAACACAGATCACAGATCTAAGTAAAATGCTAGAATTGGAAAGTCAGGCAGCTACTAAATTACAGTTAGATGTGCTTCCAGGTTCTCGGTCTAACATTACCTTTCCCTGTCAATTTAAGGTTTCAGAGGTTTTTTTTTCTTAGATTTAGTTATCTATTTGTCTTAGGAAAATTGAAAACTGGCATCCATTAGATACTGTTTAAATATTAGATACTGTTTTATTATTATAAAATGGTAAGCAATAAGAGAGGGCAGGTTCAAGAATAGAAGAAGTGTCAAATACACCTTGAATGTTCCTTCCTCCTCTTTAACCTATAACAGCAAAAACAAGCACTCAACCTAGAGGAGAAACAGCAAAATTTAAAAATACTGACACGCTGACAGAGGTAGGTAAAACATCCATTTTCAAATGCACTTTGAAATTATTTACAAGCATGTTCTATTTTTTAATATTTTCATCATTCTGTATTACCCAATTCTACAAAACATTTACAGTATAAAAGCAACACCTGAAATGGATGTCCAGTCCTACCTACATGTCTGAAGCCCAAATGCGAGCCCGTGTAGGAAACATGCAGCTAGGAGTAAGGAAGCAAAACAGTGATACTATGCTGAATTAGTAAGAAGATGTTTGCTCCAGGTTTTAAAAAACCCCTCACACAGAAGGGTTTTAACTATGGTTCTAGATGAACTGGAAGATATCAACATGATATGTTCTTTGTTTGGAGTTTCTTACATCATCTGTGACTTCAGGATTATTAATGACCCCTGTTTTGTAATGCACATACATAACATTGCTTGCATGTTCTTCATTCCAAACTCCTCACTCAATTTTCTCCATACACAGATCTCAATCACCTCTCCAACTAAATCCTCAGCAAGTTATCAGCATTTTGTCTTTCCCAGTACAACAATACTAACTGTGGCATTCCTGCTCTAAGTAGTTTATCATTAGCAGAACAGGTAAGACAAAAGTCTGTTCTTACATCAGCAGACAGAGAAGTTGAGGCTTTTAGCATGACAGCAACAGAATACTACAGTTAAAACCAAAATACTCATGCACTGCACAGCAAGATATTAGACATGTATAGGACTGTTCTGAACAACATAATAATAGGCATCAACTCCTACTGCTCATTTTTCTCCTGGCTAAGACAGATGCACATAGTAAATGGTACTGATTTTAGACTAAAAAAGTATCTACATATAATACCTTGACACAACTTCTACAAGAAAGTTAAATTGAGAAATATCAGCTTGACATGTCAAAAAGAGTCAACGTCTCTGTCAATGCTTCCTGTCACTTGACTCTCAAAGGCCCCACGCAAGATGGAGGTGGCATTCCACAGGGTTCTATACAGAGGTACATTCTTTGCCCCAGAGTGCTAATTATCCTGACAGAAGATTGACAGAGGGTTGGTTTCCTTGGAGGGAGAGTAGGGGGAAAAGCAGGGTAGTGGGAGGAGGAGGAAGAGCACAAGGCAGGCATGCAGGAAGAGGTGGCAGACGGAGGTGTAGCTCCAAGCTACTTCTCCCAATTAAGCAAATGGCTGCCAGAATTAGCTAATATATTGCTGCTCCATATCCCTGCAATAAGAACAAGCAACTACAGGCTGTTTGGTCCACATTAAGCTGAATTAGATATTTCTCTATAGATTTCTGCTTTACTTGTAAACATATATTTTTAAGTTAGTTTCATCTCAGTTACAGGCAGCAAATAAACTCCTTTCCAGTCACTGACTACTTTAGAAGTATAAATACAAATCTCAAGTAAGAATTCTGAATTCATCTCATGTGACAGACTGACATACCTTTTTCATGGCATGATCTAGAAACACTCCTATCTTCGTCAGTGTAATAGTATCATTGTTGATACGAGAATGCAAAACCTGGAACACAAAGATTTGTTTTTCCCCAAACTATTGAATAAATTCTACAGTTGAGATCTACAAGGGCAACTCAACACTTGCTTCCTTAAATCTTCTCTTTAGCAGAGAGAAGATAAAGATATTGTACTAAAAAGAGGATGTGAGCACATAACACTTAAAGCAACCAATCTCCAGAATGCAAAATGAAGACTTTAAGTTACTGGTTTGGTAGAATGCAGTAGGTCTTGGAAATTAATTGTATCACGTGACTGTTAGATTTAAAAGAAAGATGTGATTTCAAAGAGTAAATCATATTTCCCATTTTGTGTGCTTTTGGTCAGCATCTGAAAGTAAGGCAAGTCAACCCTTTCTCCATTATTATTGGAAAGAATGTGCCCCCATTTTTCAGAAGTACTGATTACCTTGAAATATCAAAATCTTTCATGAACCAAATAATATTTTTAAGGCAATAAAGATTAAATTAAAGATTTTAAACCAGAAGAGAACCAACAAGAAAACATCTCTTACTTGTCTTGCTTGATTGTCTGGCATCCTGAATTTCAAATCTAGATTAGTGTCTAGTTCCTTGACCAGTATATTTAGAGATTCATTGTTACGAGCATCAGTAATGGAAGAACAATCTGGTGCTTCTCCATGCTCAGCAGTATCTCTTGGGATATTCAGCATTGGATGGATTCTAGCAATAAGGAGAACCAAGATAAATTAACAGCATGTGCTGCATGTCATCATGTAGAAATAGAAGAATCTGCTAAGCCTCATACTGCAGACTGCTGTGAGACACAAGCTTCAAATGTGAAGAACTCAAGGACCACCCTTCCCTTGAAAAGTAATTTTTAAGTCTTTACTTTCCATTTTTAAGCACAGAATAACAAGAACAATGAACACTGCAGTAGAGGTAACAGAAGGTTCTCGTATTATGCTAATAAGGATTCTGTGAAGTTTAGGACTAAACAGATATGTGACCAAATAAATTTGAATTTTTTACACTAAAACTTGATTTCAAAAGCATCAAGAGGTAACCAAATTATGTATAAAGAACATTCTAAGATGAACACTTTTTTTCCCAAAGGAAACTGCTGTATGTTTGTAGATGGGAACCTTTAACACACGCTCAATACTGGTATTATACTGACCAGGTAGAACAAAACAGCTTTTTTACTGGCACTCTTACAATTTAACTAGGGTACCACAACATTGCATTGATCTATATAAGTTAGGTATTGCAATACAGACACATTTATTTTATCCTATATAATAAATATTACTGACTCTTCCATGACTAAACTGATTTTTTACCTCTGTCCCAAAGGAACAAGCTGGAATTTTCCTCTCCTAATCCTTTTTTAGTGTTTTCTGGTCTTCATAATTTTCTGTCATCATTACTAAAGCTAAGAGGATGTATGTAATGTACAAGAGTTAACTGTAGTTATTAAATAGATGCTCACCTCATTCTCTCAAGGTTTTTTTGTTCTGGCTTTTTTTTGTTAATATAGCCCACAAGACATTCAGACTTGTGCTTAAATCTTCATTCTGTCTGTATTTAACATGTTCACCCTGGACTAACAGTCAGGGAAGAGTCACCATGAAATTGGATCTGCTGTTAAACTTACAGCGAAGACAACAATCCAGGAAAATGCCTTCCTTCTGTGGAAAGGCCAGAGAAAGAGGACTGAACACCTCTCTGCTGTTGATTACTAATTGCATCCATCCTCTCCAGACAGAAAATACTCTTCACTCACAGAGATTTACAAATACAGCTTTTAAAAATCAACACTTGCCTGAATCCCCTGTTTTCTGGAGGCAAGAAATAAGTTGGCAGTTCTTCTGGGTCAGGAATTTTGGGGAAAGATTTCATGCATTCTGACCGCTGAGGCCAAAGAATATGCTGTTTGTCCTAAGGAGGAAAGGAATTGTTTTTTATCATTTTCTCAACATTTTAAATATTCTAATGAACAAGGTAATAAAAGGGATGTTAGAGGATAGTTTGAAGAAAAAAAACCAAACCCAGAGATCTTTAAAACTTATTTTCCCATCTTTTTTTAACATCCACAGTGGAAATTTCTATCTCTACTTGGCTGTACCAACAGAGCAACTCCCTCTGTGCTGCAATAGTTTCAAAGGATGGGAAACCAGTACAGAGAAACTAGATAGGTGCTCCTATGTTGAAGAAATTCAGAATGCTACATTCTCCAGTGCTGCCACGCATCAAAACTGTGGCCCAAACACTAAGAAGTTTCACATAAACAAGGAGAGGATTCACTTTCATCCCTCCTCTGAGAAAGGGCAAAGCTCATCCTCTTCACTCACTCTGCTGGGTTCCACACTCCACACTGAAACGACAGAACGAGCCACAGGGGAAGACTGCAAGGACTGGCTGTGAACACTCTGGTTTGCATGAAGATCCAAATTCATGGATGTCATACTAGAAGTTGAAGAGTCTTCACCAAACTACAAACAACAGAAAGAAAAATTTTAGTAAAGGAGATGGTACATTCTTTGTTGAATTTCTCCATGATATTTCCCCTCCCCACTTATGTAGTTAAGCCTCACTGATGAGCTGAAATGTGCATAGCAGAAAAAACTCAGTCCATGCAAGAGTAACATTCGTATTATAAATAAATCAAGAATGAAAACACAAGAGCAAATCAAGGCAAAAATGCCAGAAGGTACCAAGCAGACACTTATAGTAGACCACAAATAAAATCTCCTTGTCTAAATTGCACAGCCTGAGATCACGTCAGAATTGCTAAGAATCATGGCTTTCAGAATTCTCTGAACAATCTGAATTTATAATTACTATAATAGAAAAAACAATCAAAGACAACAAGAAAACAACAGCAAAATTACAAATAATTATTCCTATTTCTTAAATGAGTTAAGGAGAAACTTCAAAACATACTCCACATAACAAAATAACTGAAATCATAATCCTTATCTGTAGTTCTAACACAGCAGAGGTGTTGCCTAGGTGGCTGTCATTCTGGATTTTCAGTACTAGTACACACCTTGCTTCCAAAACTTCTTAGTACTCTTGGACCAAATTTTATTGGTGATCATAGGAAACTAAGGCTTTGGACTAAATTCAAAGTAATTCTCCTTTCTAAGTAAAACAAAGCCTTTTAAAGAAACCCTCTGTATTTCTACAGTTCACAGTCTCTCAGCTTGTATTAGTATCAAAAGGAATGTGCATTAAAATACTGTGCACTCCAGAAAAGAAAGAGACAAGAGATTTCTCACTGTAACTACCACAGCCAAAATGCAGCCCTTTCGTCAACCCTGAAAAAATTGAAACTATTTTGCTAATAAAGCAAATGGGATGTAACTTGAAGCAGTGGAATCAATTCACAGACAAACCTGAACATATTCCACATTTTCAAAAATGTCTCCGCGGTGATAACGAACAGGCTGATCCCACTGACAGTGCAAGCTATGCTGCTGGTTGCCCAGTCTGCAAATCTGATGGTTCCCTGCAGAGCACAAAATATTTTCTTATACTAGAGAAGTGTGGTTTCTGAGAAGACAAAGTACACAGTCAACCTCTCTGTCCCCAGTGTGGTCAGACCTTTTTGTTTACTCCATCAGCCCAAAGGAAACTCCAAAAGACTCAAAAAGAATTCCCTGTTCAAGAACATACAGCAATTTCTTGTTTTAACAGGCAAAACATAAGTGCCACTCAGCGCCATCTTAATATATGAAGAAATTACATCCTGACAGTTACCTGAGTGTGTGCCATATTTTATTGCTTTAATGAACATGAACACTAAAAAGTTGTACCTAGTTGAGCTTCTTTTGCCATCTGTGTCTCATGAATGATGTTCCTCAAGATTTGTTCCTCCTGGATGAGCTTGTATTTGTCTAAAACATCTTGTTGCCTGAGGTAATGATCATGCTGCTTTTGATATTCCTTTAATTCATTTAATGTTCGCTGAAGTGATCTTGGAAATTAAACAGAGAAGATTTACTTTGAATGCTTTCTACAATATCACCTTTTCCTACACTCTTGCACGTTTTCAACTCTAGGTTTCTTGAAGTATTCATAAGCTTAATTCTATTGCATAATCAAAGAAATAAAGAAATTTACAAACAATTCTTCTTCAAATATAAATAATTGCTGCAACAGAACTACAGAAGTTCAATTAAATGCACTGCCACTGGGATGCTTTAGGTTACCTATGCTGGGCTTCCAATTTTTGCTCAAGTTTTTGTTGACACAGGACAGCATGCTTCCTTTTTACAGCTTGCTCAAACCCTGGTTTGGCCTGCAGAGCATGATCATAACACAGGACTGAGTGATTGTACTCCCCAAGCATCTGAAGAATGACCGAGAGAGAGAATTAGCCATTGTGAAGTAATATTTAATAAACGCACTCAATTTTTAAAGAAGCCATTAACTTAAATTTTAATTTAATGGTAACAAGCAGCCTGTCATTTCTGACACTCAAGCCACTGTATCTGTTAAAGAAAGGCTGCAGAAGGATTTTACTGGAATTTATTTCCAGGTGCAGATAAAAACCTTTGCTGAAAGACAGACTTTTGAATAGAAGTATCTTGACAGAATTTTAAGCATTAAGCATGAGATGCACATGGAGCACAAGACACACTGCAAAAGAGTAAAGCATTACAAGTCAACCCCAAAAGATTAAGTAACATTTAATTTTCTTCAAGTCTTGGAAAATAAAGATTGTATTTACTGCGTATATATTTCCTAAAGTGTAATAGCTGGTAAAGAAGTCACTGTAATCCAGAGCTGCATGAACCACAATAGCTGCATCTGCAGAGAAGTGAGCCCGGTGCAAAATATTTGCCAAATTTACCAGTGCAATGTCTTTATTTTGCCTAAAAGAATAAAAGAAAATAAAAAGCAAAAAAATTAAAAACTAACATTAAAGGAAGGTAAGACTGTAAGAATCATGCACAAGGATACATTCATTTTCCAGTGACACATTAAAATATATCACTTGCTAGAAAAATGTCTCAACTATTTATATGCTTAGTACAGTACATAGAGACCAAGAACAAGTAACACGGATTAGTCCTTAGGATACTGTCTTAGAAACCAAAACCTGTTTACTGATTAGGATAACTAGAAAAGCAATCTGAGAAGAAATCCTTATCAGCAATTCTTACCTGGAAGAAAAATGAAGGGCACGCATGGCACATTCTACTACTTGGTATGGCTCATTCTTTATTCGCCAGTAAAAAGAGGCCATGTTATAGAGGACCCAGGAAGAAGAGTTCTGCAGTAAAGAGAAACACATGAACTGTACTAACCACTAACACATGAGCTAAAAGGTTAATCCAGGCTTTAATTACTACAGGATGGAAAGCTGAGCGCCAAAGTTGGTACTCAGCTGCTCTAAGCTATCCTCTTCCACTGGAAAGCTGCCATTTGGCAACAGTTGTCGATGTTTAGGAACACTCAACTAACATATTAATGCATTAAAGAAAGAGAAATTCTGCATTTCAGGCAGGTAAAAATACAAAATGAGGTGAAATGAGAGGTGACAGTAGTTTAAGCATCAGCATCTTAGCTGGAGTTCAGTGAAGGTTCCTAGGAACAGGAAGACATTTAATGAAAACATACACAGTTCAGTACTGTTGTTTTTTCTTTGCTCTTCAAGTATCTGTATTTTTCGTGTAAAAACTTCTATTACCTTGACAAAGAAAGGAATGTGGCTTGCCAGACAACATAACCACATAAGTCCTTAAAAATGACAGTAAGTACCTATGTATTAGCTTTGCTGATGCCTTCTCCTGCCTCTATACTTGACTACCAGAAAATGGTCTCAGTTTGCCTTTTGAAACTGAACTGTAAACCAAAAATATATATGCAAAACTGGATCTGACTGCTTGTATGAGGTGTATCTAAACTTGGGAGACCTTTCTAGCACTCTTTTTTGTGCATCCAACAAGATTAGAGTTTCATACCTTCATAAGCCCGTCATAAATACGGTGACCTATTTCCTCTATACTTCTTCCCAGCCTCCGTGACAAGTATGTAAAGATTGGATCTTCTTTAGGTAACAGGGGTGCAGAAAGATTAACCCTTTCTTGGACACCCTAAAATAAAAATTGAACACAGGTATTTTGTGACATTTAAGAATAGAGAAATATAAACAAAAGCATGACTCCCAGGAAAATGTATGGCTTGGTTATTTTACAATCTTATCTTCCTTTCAAGGTCTCCGGGAATTGATAGAACAACTTCACCTCTGACAGATAACAATATATTACTGCAGACAGGAAAACAGAAGAAGCAGCCAAAAGCAGCTTCTGCTTGTGAGTTCGACAAGGGAAACACTCAGTTTTGGTAGCACTGTGTATCTGGCAGCTACTGAATTCACTAATGACCACTCGAAGCACTTAAGTCAGGGTTGTCAGGTTACATGCATGCAATGGAAGCATCCCTACACCACTTCTCTTTCTTCTTTCCCCAAGCACAAACATACTTCTTTCAAAAATACATCCAGAGCCAGGAACAGACCTAAAAAACCTCCACTTACTGTTTAGCTGTAGAGAAAATCCTTATTTGTTGATGAAAAGATTTGCAATAAAACAAATATCATGATAAAAGCACTAAAGCTGCATCTGCATTAGAAAATCTGCTCATATAATCCTGTTGACAAAACCAATTTTCCTACCACTCTTCCACTGAAACTCTTCTAAAGCAGCTGAACTTTGTAGTAGTAGGGAACAATTATCTCATCCTCTGGGTTACCACTTGGCATTCAGATACCAAACAGACATTCAGGTTTCTTAGGAGCTACCACAAAAACTGCAAACAGTTTTTTGATCCTGAATCTTCATACATTTTAAAGACCCTGCCCAGCACTCTCCAAATTTCAACTGAGACAATTCACAAGCTAGTAGTAGTCCCAATGAAAGATACCATAATACATTTGCTAATGAAATGTGTTATGAAAACAAAGCACTCAGTTTTCCTAAAAATGTTCTCTAAAATAAGACAATAAAAACCAAACAAAAGAGAATCTGTATACTTAATAGAACAGGTACAATCTCTATAAGCAGATACTTTAATCAGAGCCCAACTGTAGTTTTAAAAAAGTGTGAAACAGTCTTGGAAGATTACAATACATTTCAACCTTGAGTGAGAATTGCCAGTAGTTTCTATTCCTCTTCCTAATGGGGAAAAATACCTTACTTGCCTTTGCTCACTTACCCGCAAGTGCTGAAAAGCATGAATACTGTATGGAAGATCTAGAACTTTTGTACAGTCTGGCTGCTGCAGGTCTGGAGGCACTGGGGACTTTGTGTCTATATAGTCTTCAGGGCTGAGGACATAATAACATAACACAGCAGACTGCAGATTAAAATACTGCTGAAGTTCCTAAGAGACAGTATAGTACTGATATAGAGACAGAATCATTTCTGTAATGATTTAATCATTACAGAAATCCCTGGTTTGGGCACATTAGCCCATTTCTGTTGTATTCCCAGATTTCAGTTGTATCAGGATGTCATGACTATAGGATAAAGTAAATAAATTTGTCTGCTTTACAGAAAATATCAACATTTGGATAGCCTCCAAAATGTATCAGTGTCAATCTAGTGTATCACTGCTATGATTAATGATGTATCTGCCAGGCAAATGGCAATGCATGCAGACTCTTCAATTGAAACAAACAAACCAATCCCAAATATGGGTGATGAGAGGTCCAAATGAAGGTGTATGACGATAAAATTGATCTTTTTCCACTTCAAGTACTCATGTGATTATGATAAAAAAACCTAACTGAAACAAAACAGTCATTCCTGAAGATGAATTACCAATCAAGCTGAATGTCAAGTACACTCACTCTCTGCTCATCCTTCACTTTCTAAACACAGGGGACAAAATATGACCAGAAAGCCCAACAGCTTGGTAATCAATGGAATTTCATTCAAATTTAAGTCAAGACAGTTTCCACTAAAATAAATATCTAGCTGAAAACACTGAAAGCACACTCAAGCAAATTCAACTCTCTTCTACATGACATATTTCCCTTTAATTCACATGTGTGCTCGTATCAGTGCAGAGTAACGGTGGCAGAACTAGAAACAGAAAGGAAAAGTTTCATGGCAGGGCTAACATAGTTTGAGGGAGACAGTATGTTTCAATATGAAACAATAGGTACAACAGGTATGTTGTACCTGTTCACAACTAATGACAGATGTTTCAATTTTATTCCACAGTAACACAAAAAACCTGCCATCTAAAGAAAGTCAATGCTAGTAATTTTTCACTTGTATTTAGAGGTACTGTGTTTTTTAATTCAATAAAAATCTTAGAATATAAAGCACCTTATTAAAGCATCTTATTACCGGATATCTTTGCTCTCTAAGGTGATGTATGTGCCATCATACAGATCTAGGTCCCCCAGGGGCACCTTTGCTTTAATGCAGTCTGGATCTTCTTTATTATGCCTTTGTTCCAGCCCTGTGTCTCTGTCCTCATTTTCCTCTATATGAATCTTTTGAGCAACTAACTGTTTCTGTAGGAAAAAAAAGGAAACATAAGCACATAATACCAATGAAAGCAAACGCTACAGTTGCTACAATTCAACAGTCCAACTTTTTCCTTAGAACAAAGTTCATTTGAAAAAATTCTAAAAACAATCTCATTAAATTTTGGGAATACTTCCTTATCTTTTACAACATCTGCAGGACTTTTTTGGATATAGACGGCATATAAATACTTTCATTACAGATAATACAACCTGAATGAGCCCTTATTTCTCTTGTTGTGGAGAAAGTGGGCTAGTAACATTCCAACTCTATGGCAGGCAATGTAGGAAAAGAAGAAATGGTTGCTACAAGTACATCAAATTTTTCACATTTGGTCCCCTTTTTTCCACTGTAAGACCTTGTAGAAATAATACAAGACATTGCAACAAATCATCATCATCATCTTAACTGCTCAGTGTGCTAAGTACAACTGAACATGAGTACATGTGAATGGTACTGTACAAATACCTGTGAAATGAGAAAACCTGCATTTTTAATTAAAGCCATACACATTTGATTACATGCTACTGTGAAACAATAGAGATATATACACTAGTAGCAATTTGTACAAGAACTTATAACAGGTAACTTCAGCTGAAAGTCATTTGTATACTGCAAGCTGGACATTAGTATTTTCCACACCCCCAAAAGCTTGCAGCTAAAATGTCTATCACCACAAAAAAAGTACACCCCGATGAGAAAGACTGGCTGAAAACAGTCACACCAGGGGCAGTCCTGCTTATTTTCCTTTCTCCTACTTCTCCCATTCCCCTAAAGCTACCTCTGGTGTCCATCTAGCTTCCCACTTAAGTTATCCCAATCTGGTAAAACCAAAGCTGGCACAAGAAAGGGGTGCATGGCCAGAAGGGCTGCCAGCTTACTTGACCCCTATTCTATTAAAACTTCAGTTTATCAGTTCAAAGTTCATTAAAGCCCTTTTCAAAAGGGTGGTCTTAGACCTCTTCTCAATAATAAATAAGCTTGAAGAAAAAGAAAGATTATTTGCTCCATGTTCTTCTGAACTACAGTATATCAGAACCTAGTGACTTGATGCAAAAATGTTAGGATTTATAGCTAACAGGGAATGATACAACTGGAGACCAGTTAGGCAGACCTGAGGCAAAAAATTCTTGAGATCTGAAGATTTTTTTCATTCTTTCACTGAAGAAGAACTTTGCCAATAATAAATTATTTTTCCCATCTAAAACTATCACTATAAAGTCTATGGAAAAAAAAAAATCTGTATTTTCAGAAATTAGTTAGTTAGTACTTAAATGTTATGCTTTACCTCCAGTTCTTTGAGGTAGTTAACTGTTGTTTCTTGTCTCATGAGAATTACCAAATCATGCGGGTTTCTCAAGTTCATTGGTGAATCCACCTGCAAGACATTTTAACAGTGCATCATGTAAGACATTCACCTAAACACAGTGATTTTAAAAGAAGGCAGTTATGTTTATTCAGTCACAGTTTGTCTGTTCAGAGGTTTTCTGTCCAGTCAACATTCAGAATTTGTCCATTATGAAAATCCATACTTCAAACAACATTGTCATTTGAGAACCCAATTCTATCTCTGCTATCTATGCTTTAACTTTAAACTTATTTTAATCAGGCACACAAGTTCTAAGCATAAGAGGCAAATAAATTTCCACAACCACCATCACTAAGAGTACCTACTGCTGAAATACTAGATACCTTAAACTACAATCACAGAAACTTCAAAATTCCTCCACCACATCACTCAAAAGGCATAAAGTAGTTCAGCTTCAGCTTCTCTCAGCAATTTAACACACTGGCCAACCATTAAGATCTATTGCCTTCAGGATTAATAAGTAAAGGAACAAAATCAAGAGGGAAGCAGGTGAAGACTGAAAACTCTGTTACAGAAGACCACACTACAGCTTCCATAGCTATGCACAGGAGTTCACAACTTCATGAAGAGGCAAGTTACACAGACAGAGCCCCCAGCTGTGCTCAGTAAATGACAGCACTTCACCCCACAGCTGAAACACCCCAGCCTTGTCCTCATGCCAAACCCTGCTGCCTCACTGGGTGGGGAAAAGTCCCTACAGTGGAGAAGGTGGTATAGCAGCAGCTGAGCTGATGCAAAGGCTCACTTCCAGGCTTGCAGTCCTATTTCTCCCATATGTCAGTATGAGAGCAGTACACTGGCTGCACACCAGCTGTAGCGACCACCAGACTCTCCTGGAAGCTAACCCAGACTCAGGAGCTGAACAGAATGTAACTCCCTCCTGGTGGTTTTGTCTGAACTAGTAAATTAAATTAGTTTATGAAAGATTAAATGAGAATGAGAACAGAAGCAAGGAAATAGGAGTACATGATGACAGGATGAAAAGACCAGGTGACAAGGACAGCAACATCTCACTTTTAACATGACTGTTAGATGGTCTACATCAAGATGTTTTTCCTGGATCTGCTCAGTTTCCATTCAAACTTTCAGGATACAGAACCAGCAGCTGCATGAAGATGTGAGCACTCACCTGTTTGTCAACACTGATACCTCTAAATGGGCTGTCCACCCCCATGGCATCTGTGCAAACTTGATGTCAATTGAATGGAAAAGTGTGCCATGCAGGTGCAGGAGAACCTCCTGAGCTCCAATTCTTCCTTTTTTGTCACCTTTCTGAGTAGCTTGGACAAATTTCTGTTAAACTCTTACTGCAGAGAACTGCATCTCCAGAATATTTTCTGGTCATGCTAATGTGTCTAGCAACAGATTATGCCTTAGGCTGTATTCTCTTGGTTGTGACTCAGATAAGAAGCTCAAATCTACTTTCTTTGGACTACTGACTGTCAAGTCTACACCTGTTGTAAGATTCTTGACTGAGTAAGGACCCTGTCCTCTGAGATATAAACACTTGTTCCTTTTACTAAAGCCTAAATGTGGTTTTGGCTAAATTTGGTTAAGTATTCCTTTCCAAAGCAAAAGCTGCAGTGCTTCTTTTACTATGAAGCCATTTTGATGGGTGGCTACCTATACAGTCTAAACATAAACTCATTTTCTCCCTTAGCAAATTAATTCTTTTTTATCACTAGACGAATAGAAAATAATGGGTGCTACTGACATTTTTACATGATGAATTTGGAGATTATGGATTCAACTGTTGCAAATAAAGGATGACTAAGTATCCACCATGATGCAGAGAAGCACAGAAAGCACCATTTCAAAAAAATCTAACGATTTTGTTAGTCGAAGTGTTAAAGTCTACAACATTTCATTCATGGTCATACTTCTATTTCCTCCTGTGGGCCCTACCTCACTTTGAACTGGTTGCACACAAAGCTGGAGTTATGCATTGAATGTAGCAACGTTTATGCCTCATTTGCTAAAGAAACTACTGTGGTATGTGCAAATGAATGAGAGATGAATTTGCAAAGAAAAGTTTCACTGTGTTTAAAGCACTTCATCACCCATTCCAAAATAGCATTGCTCATCTGACATCTAAAGGCAGCTCGCATGATACTACACAGTCACTGAGGGTAAAGTCAACTATCAGCTCCACTTTCAGTGACAAACAGCATCTGGGCAGACATTTCTGGAGAAATTATGCAGGTGTCACCAACTAGAAAACCTTATTCTGAAAGATGAAGGATCTTGGCTTATCATTCCTTCAGAAACAGAATGATATTCAGGGTCAGCTTCTGTTTTTAACTTTGGGTAAGACCGTCTCATGAGACGTCTGAATTTAGTATTGGAGAATTTGGGAGTGGTATGTTACCAACCCAGTGTGTGTGGGTTGACAGGAGAACAATGCAGTAAGTACCATGGAGCATGGGAAGGAGTTCTTCCTTGGAGGAAGCTGTGCTAAAACCACTGTGTGATGAACTGACCACAACGCCCATTCCCCTCATCCTCCTGTACCACTCAGGGGGAGGAGGTAGGGAATCAGGAATAAAGTTAAGTCCAAGAATAAAAGGATGGGTTGAGGGAAGGTATTTTTAAGATATGCTTGTATTTCTCATTATCCTATTCTGATCTGTTTGGTAATAAATCAACAAATTTCCTCAAGCTGAGTCTGTTCTGTCTGTGGTGGTAACTGGTGAGTGATCGCTCCCTGTCCTTATCCAAGCTCTTGAGCTTTCTCTTGTACTTCTTCTTCCCTGTGCAGCTGAGGATTGATAAAGCAGCTTTGGTAGCACTTGGTAAGCTCTTCATTATCCCCTTCTCTGTAGTAACAGGCAGATGGCTTTTGAACTGAAACTTATTCATTTCAGATCCAGTCAGCAGCACTGTCAAGACTTAGAGTTCATTATCCAGCTTTTTACAACACCCTTCCCTACATCAAACACATTTTCTTCACAGTGCCAGCCATTTCTACAACAGGAAAAAGACAAAGCTGACGTACTCAGCTGTGAAGAGCACCAATACTGTGTTTGCCACTGAGGGCAGTAATGACACCTCATGAAGAATGCAGTGAGTAAGCTGCAAACAAAGGTTTGCATCTGTATAAATTGCACAGCACAGATCTCAGTAGCAGCAATAAAGATAGTAAAGGTATGAGGGAAGCAGGATGTGCTGAAATCAGGAAGACACACTTGAAGCCCTGAAGGGTTTGTCACATGGATGCTCACACTTCCCTCATGCTGCTTGTGCTCAAGTTCCACCTAGCACCTTCCTGCTTTCCTGTGCAGCCACATCCCCAAACCAGGAAAATTATACCCTGAATAAAAACATAAAATATCTCAGAACTTTCCTGTGAGCTGCTGCTTATTAAAATTCAAAGACATGGCAACATACCATAAAAATTTGGAAAAGCCCTCAGAGATTCACTCACCTATCAAATAATTCTTTAGTCAGAAATACAGTAGTCCAAATAAAAGATATTTGATGGATACCTAGAGACTGTTCTGGATTATGCCCCTTCCTTCCCATAACAAGACTAGGTAGATTTCAGAGGATACTGGTTTCACTTAGTCTCATGTCATGCTTGTGCTCTTACAAACACTTGCCACCTTCACCCCTTCATGCAAAGTCAGTTGTGCCTCATCACCTGATTCGAGAGTCAGATGAATGAAAAAGACACAGATACTGTGACGTAGATCATCTTTCTCAAAATGTAAGCAAGTGTCCACAAGGCTGCTCTGGGATGAAACAGAACAGATGTCAACTTATACAGAAAACACAGCCTCATGGTGTGGAGAGTGGAGCCTTCCTGCACCAGAATAGACACTGTGTCCAACTTACTCATTTTTAACTTGGTGTCTGGCTGATGCCAAAGCACCACATTCATTTATTCTTCCTCCAAAGTGCTGAAGCTGTAACATGCAAGATGAAGCACTTGAAATGCAAGAATTTGACTTCAATTGCAACACAGTAAACAGGGAAAAAAGAGTTGTACTGAAAAGCTTTCTTTGAACTTTGACAGCTACTACAGTTACACTGCAGAAAGCCTGCCAGTAAAACACTTTTAGAATAAGTGTTCTCTGTTCAACTTTGCCCAAAGGTGAAAGTTTCTTTATAAAGCACAGTTCAAATTTATTCACTGTCACAAAGTACACCAAGAACCTGATTCAGCAAGACACAGACAGAATTTGTGTAATGAAAAAAGACATCAAGTTGAATCAAACCCTGGAGTTTTAGTTTCCTATGTTACCTCCATATATCAAAGTCTCTCAGCAATTAGATTTGTAAGTTTTGCCAAACCTTCCAGCATATTTTTCCCAACAATCCAGTTACATTTCACCAGGAAATAAATTTTTTAAATGAGGTCGATGAATGCCTCAGTCAACTACTTTTAAGTAAGCATTTTTTAAAGTACTGTGGAAACCCCACTGTTAACAGAGGCACAGGCACACCAAAATCAGAACAGCTGTTTGTGCCTCTGCACATCCTAAAAACATTATACTACATGCAGAAGGAAGATTATTAGAGAAGGCAGCTGTAAAACACACTGTAGCAAATGATGGCATACAGAAAAATGTGCTCCCCATATTTGTTTTATAGGCAGCGGATGTTTTGTCACTGTACAAATTAAAGGCAATTCCCCTCCAAAAAGCTGGAACTTCTTGCAGTCCTGAGGGGGACCCAAGGATCTGAAAATTGGTGCTTGTCTTTTGGTACATGCTTGCTGTCTTGAGATACTTTACACTCCAGTATGATGCTACATGGCATTTCTGAGGATGCCACAAAAAAAATCTATACAGGTTTCAGTGCAAGACACTCTAGGCATCAAGTCAAACTACAAAACTGGAAAATAAATTCTTTGACTCATCCAAATGATGAGTAGGCAGTGTCAGAAGATACTTACTTGTTCCAAGGGATGTCACTGAAAAATTCATACAGAAAAATGATGTTGAAATTAGTTTTTGTAAGTATTGAGCCATTTAAAAGCTTAATGCTGAAGAACCTCTTAGCAAACAGCACTAGATATTTTGATATTATTAATACTAGCTGTGCTAGAGGGAAAATGCAATTTTTAAACACTTGTAGCACTTCAAAAATAAAACCTAACAAAGTTGCAGTATTATTGAGTAGCTCTGCTCAACAGATCCCACAAGCTATGAATGTTCTAGGTAACAGATCTAAACACATCAAAGGGAAACAAGGCTTTACTTGGAACACCATTCTCAAATGTGTTGCTGGTCATACTTAAGGGTATAAACTTCCAACTTGTATATTCTAGGTAAGGTTTATATCCTTCAGCAGCCAGATACTCAGATGAATCAAAACAAGAGATGGAGAGACCATTCAGATATACATCAGTAATGATGCAAGTACTTTTTTTCATAAAAGCAGACTGGTTTTTGATGTCTGCTCACTGCCAATTCCTAAAAATTTCAGGTGTTCTAATATTGAAAATACAGACAGGAAGACTAATTATTAGACCTACAAGATATCTAAAAAAGATTAACCCTGAGCAGTAACTTCTTCAGCAAATGAACAACAGAAAACCCATTAATTTTTTTCTGCTAAACTTTGAGGGAAATTACTTTATTCAGCAGCGTATTTTTAAAGCAGGCAGGTACACAGAGTATTTCAGAGTCTTGTTGACTTTGCTCTTTTGGGCTTTGGTGGAGTCTTAATGCAAACATGTGCTTGGGCCAATTCCAAGGCTACCCTTCAGCTGTGAAGCTCACAATACAGGGAAGGCATTCCAGGCACCAAGCTTAACACTCCCCACAGAATAACGAGTTTTCAGCAGTTGATTCATATCATCTTTTCATATTGTCCAACCTTTACTTAAAAGGTGACAGAAAACAGCATGAGAGGCCAGGAAATCAAAGTGTGAGGATCCTGAGAGAAATGGGATCTGGGAACACAGTGTCCAGAGGACAAAGGCTGTAAGAAAACACCTTTGAGGAGCTGAGGAATGAGCAGGACATGCCTAGACACGGTCAGAGCCACTGCTACAGCATTCTGGACTTACAGCCTGAACCACCTTACCATGTATTACCATGCTCAGCTAAATCCAGACATCTTTGCACTAAAGCTTTTCTCTCAGCAGTCAAAACCTGGCATAAGATTACCTGCTGGACTGTGGCAGGTGTGAGGGGCACGGCCCCCAACAGCTGCAGCTCAGCAGCCCTTGGGATCTGCTTCTTAGCTCCTCCACCTCACATGCAAATCTCTGACTGCTGAGTTGAGAGCAGTGGAAGCTACTTCTCCTCTGGGGCTCCACTAAATGAAACATTTGCATTTCTGATGCCACATACAGGCTACCACAAGGCCTATTTTTATAAATTCGGATCTAGACATGATGTTCAGAGCAGCACAGAAACACAAAGGCTGTGCTCTGCTGGGACCAGGCAGTGCTGGTGAGGTGCAGTCCTACATCCCCACCTGGGACAAGGACCTTAAGCAACTCAGCAATGCACTATACAAAACGTCCAGGTTCAAAAATTTCTTATACGCTTACGTAAAGACAGAAAATTTAAAGGATTTTTTTAAACTATTTTTCATACCACATGAAGGCCTATGGTCCTCTGGTGATCAAGAGAGAAGTTCTAAACCAGAACAAGTTTTCCCTTTCTTGAGGAAAACCTTACCTATGCATCACAACCATCCCATTAGCTCATCACCCCAAGGTTGGATAACATCTAAAGAACTACAGAACATTCAAACCAACCAGCCCACGTGTCTCTGCACCCCCTCATAAGGAGGCACTGGGGAAGGCATGGTGCCACCTTATACACTTCAGTAAAATTTTTTTTTAATGTATGTATGCGGGATTTCTTGTTTCATGGTTGTTTAGCGCAAAATAGAATTGGAAGGATAAGAAATTCAGTCAAGTAAGAGTTCATACAACCAAACAAACTAACCTTTAGAGTAAGAGCAAAGCAAGCATTCACCTGCCATTTTCAAGATAGAAATGTATCTCAGAAGATGTTCTGTAAGCAGCAAATAGCATTTTTTGGCTGCACTAGAACCTCAGCTTTCCTTGGGTTTGGATGGCTGCTTTTCCTGTATTCTTGAGCACATGGACTTCTGCTCTCATCTCAACCTGTTAGCATACATGTGCACTCAGATGCCAGACAGAGTAATGCATCAACTAGCTCTAAAGCCATTCATGAATCAACTTGCCTTGCTGCTGCTCGAGGTGCATTCGCACTCAAATCTGCAACCAAATGAACAACTGGTAGGTATTGTCTCCTGTCTCTGCTGCACTAAGCCAGAGTGAAGCACACTAAAGCACTGCAGGAAATTCAGATATCACATTCATTGAGCAGCTGGTTGTCTTAGTCCCAAATAAGCTAGCTAACATTGCTCTTTGACTCTCCTCTCCAGATCATCTCTCATGAACTTCAAAACACATGACAACGCATTAACACTAAAACAACTTTTTTGCCAACTCAGATTCCTTGCCAGGGGCTCTTTGCTCCTGACAACACTTTCCCAATCCTGCTTTGGATTATTTGCCTGGAAGGTTTCTGTGCTTCTTTTAGTTTAATTACTCTGACCTAACTTCTTCAGTTTACAGCAGTCCACAAAAAGGCAGTCCTTTGAGTCCCCACTAGCTTGCTGTTTTAATCACCTCCATCAAGCCACCTCCAGAAAGACCCTACCACAGCTCTCCTATGTCAGGTCTCTGAGCCATGGTAGCTGTGGGTCCCCACCATTAAACATATGAATGACTGTATTTTGCATTGCATTTAATCTGACATTTGTCTGTCCTCTCTTTATTCTGGGTTTCTCTCTTCTCTTGAAGAACACTAGTATTTCTGTAGAGTGACTAGCTCCCCTACTGGCAGACAAGCACTGTCTAAAATCAGTTATATATTAGCCTGAACTTTATACTCTGAGTTGTGAAATGGCTTATAAACATGTGCACTGACCAGATATAATCTCATTAAAGAGAGACGATTACTCAGTCTCTGGCTTTGCAAGAGCACACATTTGAAGGTAGACTCAGTCCGAAAGAAGAACATTAACTCATTCAGAGAATGATATCTTTGATCTGAAAACCAGCTACTAGAGCAACAGATACAGCTTGATGGCTTTTTTCTTGATGGATGAGACTTTGAAATATTATATGTACTACTAGTAATTTGTTTTGTCATTTAGAAATGCTCACTAGAAATTTAACAACAGCGCCTACTTAAGAAGTACTCCTGTTTACTAGATGGGATCTTGCTGATATATGGAAAATTGCTCAGTCCATGTTAATTCTGCCACTGCTGCTAGGTTGTTGTACCACTAGGAAATGAAGTCTGAGCTAGGGTATCTGTCGTCTTGTGTCACAGAAAAGTCAATCTCACTTGAATGCTTGAATGTAGTCTCATATGAAATGCTTGCCCCCTTGCAGCACTGTAAAGAGAAACAGCTAAGAGAGATTTTAGGTCAAATAATGTATAATAGTCTTGCCTTTCTTCCCTCAAACAGATTCCAGCAACTATATTTTGTATTTAGGTCAGGATCTGTGACTCCTGCTGTCAGCTCCTCATCCATAGCGCACTTCGGTTTAACAAGGAAAACAAAGCTCACAGTAGCAAACTCAAAGCTACAAGGAAGTCAGTTATCACTGTGCTCATCTGCATTTCCACAGATAGTGGCTCATTTGGCCATGGGAATGTCTGGGTCTTACTATCAATTAAGTTTTGCTTACATCTTAATCATACAGGCTTCATTCAGATAAACTGAAGTAGTCCAAGTGAAGACCAAGTCTATACCTCTCTAAAAAGCTGGTAATCTTTGAAGATGTGTTTCAGACTTTAATAATGCTAATATTTCCAAAATTAAATCATATAAATGCTAATTAATATCACCTCTCTTTGCCACCAGCAGCCACTTCCAGCCAGAGATTGCTGTGCTGGAAGCATTGCAATGAGCAGTGCAAGGTCCAACACTGGCTGACCACCAGCAACATCCCTCAGGGATCAATACCAATCGTTACTGACACAGCTCTTTACTACTGACAGCGATAAAAAAGAGCCACAAGCTTGGTGCCCTCTGCAAACATGAGGGAGTGTGGTCACTGCAGGGCTGCAGCAAGACAAGGTGGTGGAGAATGGGCTGACAGGGACCTACCTCATAAAGGCAACAACGGCAACCACAAGCCCATGGGATGAAATAGCCCCATGCAGCAGGAAAGGCTGGGGCTGAACAAAAAACAGCTTTCCAGAAATGGCATCTGGGGAGAAAGCTGGTGGTGAGGCACCCTGGGCTGTAGCAGCAAGGCTGGAGACAAGTGGGAAAGGGGCATGATTGTTCACCTCCACCCAGCACTCATGTGAAGGCACCAGCTTCAGCTTTCTGTCCTCACTTTGAGGGCCAGCAAAGCCCATTGGAGGTGCTGATGGCTCTGGAACACATAACATGCAGAGGCTCCCACTGCCAATGAATCACAGAGTATCTCAAGTTGGAATGGAGGACACATGAGTTCTCATGATATGTAACAACTTAATGAAGAATATTGTGAAAAATTAAAGCAAAGGAATGCTCTGCAGTGAAGTTTGAGGCTTCTGTCCTGTTAATAAGTTCTTGGTATTAGGAGGAGAGCTTAAATATTTTGGAATATTGTGGTTATACCAACGAACTGATAAATCCTCCAAGTGCTGCTGAGGTACTGGTTGACCTCTGACACATCTGGTGCTGTGACCACTTTGCAGGGGAGCCTGTTCCAGTGACCGACCCCCCTGCCTGTGAGAACCTTTTCCTAATGTCCAATCTGAACTTTCCCGGGCACAGCTTCGTTCCATTTCCTCACCAGTCATCAGCTAGAGGAGATCAGCACCTGTCTCTCCATTACCTTGCTCGAGGAAGTTGTAAATTTGGATGAGGTCTCCTCAGAACTAGGCTGAACAGCTGAGTGACCTCGGCTGCTTCTTGTAAGTCTTACCCTTAAGAGGTTCCATCCTCCTGGTTGCTCTCCTTTGGGAGGGCACACAGTTTAATGTCCTTATCCTGAGGGTCCCAAAACTGCATGCAGCAGCAAGGTGTGACTGCACCAGTGCAATGTAGAGTGGGACAACAATTCCCATATGTTGCTGGACAGGTGGAGACTGTTACTTTTGCTGTTAACTACTGAACCACTACCACATCTTGGCACTTAAAAACAACATTGAAGTACACTAAAAAACTTGTTCAGTCATTCCCCAAAACACAAGTAAGTGAAAAAAACGAATTTCAGAGGTGCTACGCAGAGTTGGCAATAGCAATAACCACAAATTTAAACATCATTTTCATGTGAGCCAGGAACACGACAGTAACAGATGCCAAAATGCATCTAATTACAGAAAACTCACTGCACAATTTGCAGCACAACATTCCAGGTACTGAAGAATCTGGCTCCTCAAATTCCATAACTGGAATTTCCTTCCTGGAAATGGGTGAATTAATTTTGACCATGCAAGTAAGAGAAGTTATTCCACAGATATTGTTTTCTCACCTCACCTACAGGCTTTGAGAACTTTACAGAGGGAACATGGGAATGCCACTGCTTTCAAAGCATTTGGAACATAAATAACAGAAAAGACTAATGCATAACAATAGTACAGTGGAAGCTTCTACCTGTACCATCAGTTAGCTGACATCACAAAATGCCATTCCTTAAAATCAGTAATGAATTTAGCTAAAAAGATTTAAAGCCATTTTATCTAATTGGATTTTTTCAAGTCACAGCTGTTTTTCATGCAATAATTAAAATCAACACCTGACCCAAATTTTATAATATACATTCAGTATACACACACAGATGCTTCCAGACCATTATCCTATACTTGCACCACTTCCCCACTATGTCA
Source organism: Cettia cetti (assembly GCA_013401135.1). Taxonomy (NCBI): domain Eukaryota; kingdom Metazoa; phylum Chordata; class Aves; order Passeriformes; family Sylviidae; genus Cettia; species Cettia cetti. The sequence goes on from VZUI01001082.1 coordinate 61,850, forward strand.
AGTGAAGAAAGGAGATGAAATAGCACTAGAAGTGTTCTCATTAATTAGTTTATTATTAATGATGGTGTCAGAGTGCATGGACCCACCCAGACAGCCGAAGTTCCTGAGAATGATAAAGACAGCAGGAGCTTCCTGCAGAGAAAAATCTGCTCCACCTGTCTGAGGACCTCAATGCACTTTGACAGGAAAACCCGCCTAAAAATCCTCACAAATGAAAGGTGATAATAGACATTCATGTCTCCACTCTTTTGTACAGGGGGAAGGCCACATACAGCGATCAACTCTTCCACTCCAGAGGGAAATGGATAGATCTGACACAAAAGTAAATTTCTAGCGCTGCTCTCTTAACAAAGAGGAAAGCAAGCAACTAAGAAAAAAGCCTGAACATGAGATACAGATCAACTCCTTCAGGCTGCCTAGTGAAAGTGAGGCACAGCCCACTATCAAAACAAGACATTTTGACTAAACCCATAGGGCGTGCGTGTGCTCCCGCACCGAGCACACATGCCACCGTTTCTCTTTCTTACTTCCAGCTGGAAGGAAAAGCGGCACGGCCGGGTGCAGCTGGATGTGAAAAATCGCAAACTCACTGACATCTGCTCCCCGCGGCGAGGAGCCCGGGGGTGCCCGGGGCCGGCCCCGCTCGGGTCCCGGTTGCGGGCCGGGCCCGCGGTACCGCTGCTTTCGCCACCAAAGCGGGACCCGGCCTCGTGCCGGAGGCTCCCCGGGAGCGGCCCCCAGGCAGGAACCGCCGCTTCTCCAAACAGAATTCCAGACAAAATCCATTCTCGGCTTGCCCCGACCCACCGACAGCCCCTCCCCGTCGCCTCGCCTCGGGGCTCCGGCGGATTCAAGCCACGTTTCACAAGTGACGCCGGCTCGCCGAGGGAGACCTTCGTGCCGGGGCCGCGGGAGCGACCGGCACCGCCGCCCGGCTGCTGCAGCGGCTGCGGGAACAGGCAGGGCTTCTCACCGGGCCGGGGAGCCCCGTGGCCCGCGCCGCACAGCTCGGGGCAGACCGGGGCTATGGGTGAGCGGCGGCGCGGACAGGGGCTCTCCGTGCTCTCCGCAGCCGGGTGGGCAGCGCCCCGCGTCCCTCGGGCCGCTCACCTGCTGCTGGATCTTCCCATCCTCGGTGACCACCCAGTGGGTGGTGGCAGCGGCGGGCCGCGTCCCCGAGGCCAGCAGCGAGCACAGGCCCAGGGCCCAGCCGGAGAAGACCCATACCCGCCCCAGCCCGCCCCGCCCGGACGCTCCAGCCGCCGCCATCTTCCCCAATCCCGGCCTGCTCGCAGCCCCCGGAAGCGGAACGGCCGCCGCCGCCATTTTGGGAGCGGGCGGTGCCGGTGAGGCCGCGCCGGGGGGCGGGCAGGGGCGGGCAGGGGTGGGGCGGGCCCGGCTCGGTGCCCGAGGCGGCGCCGGGAGCTTCTGGCCCGGCCGCTCTCGGTTCTGGAGCAGCCCCGGGCCGAGGGGCGGCACAGCAGAGGGGGCGCGGCCCTGGAGCACCGTTAGAGAGCGGCGCACCGACTGCCCCGCGCGGGGAGCCGGGTCCGGCCAGCGGCGCCTTCCCCGCACCCCGGGCAGCCGCCGGTAACAGCGGAGCCGCTGATCCCGAGCGCAAGGCCGGCGTTAAATGCCCACAAGCGCCGTGTGGCGACTCGCTGAATGCTTCAGTATAAAAGAGGTAATTTTCGTCCGGCGTACACTGGAACATTTGCCACGAGGGCTCGTTCGACTTTGTGTCCAGCGCAAACCAAGCCGTACCTGCAGCCATGCACACACAGTGAATGCCAGCCCTCCCAGGAGCTAGGTGAAGAGAGCTCTGGAGGACACATCGCGCCTTTTCTAATGCTTTTCAGTAACACAGCAAAACCTCAACTTTTCCTTTCCTGTTCTAGTTGACAGTAAACACCAACCCAGCATCAAGAGCCTGTTTCCCCAGGACCGAGAGAAATCTAAAAGCTGCCACGTTCAAATTTTGCTCTCTTCGATCTTTCTGCAGTCCTGCTTCCTGAGAACATCAAACTTCCGGCGCTTATTAAACAGCAACATTCCCTCCCAACTCAAGTGGAAACAAATTTACAAATAGTGTGTCAGTGGTTCAAGGATTTAGTTTCTATCAGCCTAGAGAAAATATCACGCAAATATGATAGTTCCTTACTGCTGCCAGAGTTTTCAAATAAGGTGTATTAGATTCCTTAAAAATCCCTAAGCTGCTCTTGCAAGTGGCTCTTGCTGTATCGTAAGTGTCAGGAAAATCCACAAACACCGGAGGTTTATGTCCAAAAAGGAGCCAGAGGAGTCCTGCAACGTCATTGGAATAAAGGGAGAGAGTCCACCGGGGCACACGCCCGTGGGGTTTCCTCTCTCGGGGTTTTGGAGGGTGCAGCCTCCTTTCATCCTGAACTCCCGGCTGCATGGTGCCCTCTTCCTTTCCCCACTGGCTGAGGTACCCAGAAGGTGCAGCCTTCCTGAACTGCCTTCCACGTATTCCCCCCTTGAACCATTTTACCCCAGAAACTCGGGCTGTGCAGACCCTTGACTGTTTCAGGAGCCGAGCTGTCTGGGCTCTGCCACAAACCTGCTGCCCAAAGCTAGGAGAGACACTAGGACCCATTTCAAAGATGTGAACCCACACCTTCACACAGCAAATTGTTTGCAGATACTAGCTTTCCTCTCATAAGGTACTGACAAACTGTTATCACACTGTCAACATCGAGGAGTTAGAGTAAGACAAGGACTCCTTTTCACCCAATTTCCAAATAAGATGTATAACATGCAGCTTTTGCTGAATATTTAAATTGTCCCTCAAAATTCTGCATTTGAAAGTTGTATTACTTAAAACTTGAAACAGTTAATGCAGTTGTCTTATGATCCATTCCTTAGTGGCAAACAGCTTTCTGCATCTACAGCAATCTAAGGAATAACTCAACTACAACAAAAAGGTACCACAGAACCTCTTTTACTAAGGGGACACAATGCTGCAGAGTAACTGTGAAACAATGAGCCAAACAAAATTACAAAATGAATTTATTCCAAAGCTGTAAGGGAACATTTACAATTCAACGAGATGGTAAACAGGTGTTTCCACAAGAACTCACTGTGTTGAAATTAGATAGGAAACTGGGGAAAAATAATCTAACTACTTCTGAGGCCAAAAGAACTTTGCACATCACCTCTGAAATACAGGAGTCACACAAAGAAAACTCACTCAAAATTCAGTGAGAAAAGAAGCTGCTAGTACCTAGTTACTAGTCTACAAGCTATGTTTAGGCTTTGGGATTACATCATTAAATCCCCTCAAAATACCAATTATAACCGCAAGTGCAAAATGTCTTTTCTTTTTCCTTTTTTTCCTCCCAATAGAAGCTTATTACATATCTAGTGCCTATTTTCAGAGTGACATTTTGACCTCACAAATTTCTCCTTCAAAGCTTTTAGTCAAGTGTAATGGTTTTAATGCCAAATCAGAGTTTAGCAGCTGGCGTGTAATGAGAAATACAAAGTCAACTCGTATGTCCTGGAATGTACAAAGTTTCCTGCCTACTGTTCCAGAGTTAAGCAAAAACAGACTTTGAATTTAGTATCATCAACAATGTTTCTAACTTTGACATAATTTTGGTACTCTGGCCTTCTGATTGTAGTGATAAATATCAAAGAGTATTAAAGAAAACACCTGAATAAGATTCACAAGCAAATACAAATGGAACTAGGGTGGGGACACATCACGTTCTGTGGATATCACTGGGCAAAAAAAAAAAAAAAAAAAAAAAAAAGGATAAGAAGTATTATTCACTCCTCTAAAGCCTAAGGTATTTTACAGCAACATGCTCTGGAACACTTAATTAAAATTCTTTTCCTGTTTTGACTTCTTTTTACTATATACTAATTCCTTTACAATGTTGAATGACCTGAGAAGTTAAAATTTTAAGTGGTGAGAATAAAAAAAAAGAAGCATTGTGCTCTTACATTGTATTTTCTGGGTGAACACCAGTAAATAAAAATCTCAAGTTGCTATGGAAAAAAAAAGCATGGAATTGTTAACTTTTCCACCAGAATCGAACTATGTAGCTGGAATTTTTTAACGTTACCCAAAATACAATTTTATTTATATATTTTTAAATGCAACTATTGGTTTAAAAAAAGAACCAAAACACACACACACAAAAATCACAAAACAAGAAAAACCAACCAAGCAAACCACCCTCAAGTGCCAACTAATCCAGAAATCTGCATAAAACAGAAAAGAGCCAGAAACTCCTATGGTCCGACTCCAGCCTATGAAGCTTAATCACTGCATCAGTCTTTACCCATTCCTGAAATAATTTGTCATTTATTGTTTTGTTTTTTATGCTATTCACTTACTGAGATTTCAAGGCATAACTATATGCACATACTCATATTAAACATTAAAAATTAATTTCCAAAACATCACTTTTGTATTACAATGCACGGAGAAGAGTAAGATGTGCAAATCAAAAAATGCCACATTCTCCACATCTCTAAGTAAGAATATTGTTTCATGCTACAAGCAGAACAGATTTCCAGCCATGTTGCAAACTTTTAAAAACCAGCATGTATTTCCATCAATTCAATTAAAGAAAGTAAATCAAAGCAAATTTAACAATGGTACTCTTCTCCACATATTGCAAAATATGGTTACAGATGAGGAAAGGATTACTTCAGCTGCTAAGCTTATCTAACACATATCTCTGTTGTCATGCCTTTCCTGTCCATTACTTAATACATAAACTCAATTATATAGTTTCAGTTATGCAGTAGCTGACTTTTAGTTTAATATACAAACTGTTAAGATGCAGTTGTTGATGAGACATCTATGCTCTTTTCCAATTTTGAATCCTGAAGACACTTCAAAAGTAAGAACCCCAAACCGCTGACTGTAAGCATCCAAAAATACAGTTGTAGTTTCACTATGGACAAGTTGTAGTCCGTTAGAAAAGTAGATCATACATACAAAGGTATAAAGAACATTTAAGTCAGTCTCAATGGAAGGCAGTCCTTGAAGAAAACAATGCTCCAAGCAAACTTGCTGAGTAGCACTTTCACTTTAGCCCTTCAGGGGCGTGGAAGATTTAGCATTCTTCTCAGTAGATTCTTCCTCGGCTGCGATTGCCACGTCCTCCCCAGCCTCTTCCTCGTCCACCCCGGAAACCACCTCTTTGCTCTGAAATAAGAGTTGAAACTTTTCAGGCAGGTTTTGTGCTGTATACAGATCCAAACTGAATGGCAGGATTGGGAGGTACTGAAGGGTGACTTCAGTCTCTGAGGCTACGCCAGCTAACGGACCATGAGATGGAAAATGGACCCCACTAATTTCAAAAGGAGGTCAGGAGAACGAGCCCATCTAAACTAAGTGCAGTCTTTCTGCATACTAGTACTGTGATACAAAACTGTCCCTTTACTTTAGGACTATATTTGGGCCAAGCCATTGCCACTGGATTGAAAACTGGCTGCCTAGCTCTTCCTCCTGTTCAGTAACACAATATTGAGGTGTCAGTCTGAGTTGATACTAGTGATTTTATAAAATGATGGAAAACCAGAACTTTGTCTTCCCATCTGTCCTTTCCTATCCTTAACATTAAGTCATCGCCAGCATATTATTCTTTTATCTGGGGCTGCTATTGTTATTCAATTACAAATCCTAGCTGGAGATGGATACCACACAAACTACTTGTACGCTGTAGAAAGTTTTTCCTTTCTCTTTGCTAAGAACAAATCTGATCACAGCAAAAAAAAAATCCCCAACAACACAAACCCTATTAGTTTATATAGTTTCTTTGGATTTGTTTGAAAATGTACCAAATCCTCATTCCCCCTTCCTGATTTCTCTTCATGTACAGTCTTAAAATACAGTTTATATTAATCTACAGAGAGAACTGCATGTTGGTTTTAAAGGCTACAGAAATCAGAAGCTGACTGACCAGGCTGAAGCATCTCACTAAGAAGCAGCAGCAGCAAGCAATAAAACATTTCTGGTTGAAAGCTTCCCAATCTTTAGACCTGCAGGATTACAAGCTTAGCTTAAAAGACGCCGGCGCGTCACCTGAAGTCTAGAATAAGAAATTTGCAGACGGCGTTATCTCTTCTCTTTGCTTTACAAATCTGCCAATGCTTTATATTAGTTTTTCAACCCATGAGTGGGTGACAATTTGTGATAGCAGGCTCTTTACTTGCCAGAGGCAGGAGCAATGGGCCCACAGGAAAGACAGGAAAGGGCTGCTGCCATTGCTGGGCCTGCTCATCCAGTCTGCAACTGACCTTGTGCTTCACCCAAAAATATGACTTGCAGAAAGGCAGATTCAGCGTGACTGGAAGCACAAGGACATAACTGTGTGCATGCACACTGAACCTGGCAATTCCTAGAACTTCTGGATCAGGTCTGCAACATCAGCAGTGCCTGTAACAGAAATGCAGCACAAGTCCAGTCGTGCGACAGGAGGTGACCCAGCTCTGCCACTTGCTGCAACTGGCCTGTTCAATGGGAAATTGGTGCACTGTGTGTTGTAACAGAGAACATGACAGCTCAATTACTAGCTCTAAGTATTAAAACACTACTAAAACTAACATGCAAATGACATAAGTCATAGGCTGGTAACATTCAAACACTGCAACACATCAACAGCTAGGAAGAGACCATCACAAACAAAAATTCATGACAGTACAATCTGATCTTCCAAGAATGTGCTATTTATTCACCCCACCCTAAGACACAACTGTCACTAGACAAAGTTTTTCCAAGCTGCCTGACTTACCGTAAGAAAAACTACCCAGGTTACTGCTGTATTTTCCACTGGGAGGATTATATATTTGCCTGGCATCCCTTTTTGGTCCTGCTGAAGCTTTCTTTGGGGGTGAACTTGAGGTTGTATCTTCACTTGCTCTTTTTTGACTGACAGAAGAAAAAAAAAAAAGCCATATCATTACAACCCTGTGGTGACAAATACAGTAATAGTAGTTCAGCCACAAAGATTAACCACTGGAAGCCAGCAGCAGCCATTGACAATGCCCTGAATAACAGTATCTCAAAAGAGCCTCCAGTTGATTCAGTCTTTAGTATCCCTAAAGCATGACTAAGAGCATCTCTCCACAGCCACAGGATGGGTGTTATTTTTGATGTGAAACTTTTAGCTCACAAGCTGTCTGTATTGTACAGACACAGACTGGGAGGTTAATTTTTACTGTTTACAAAATAAATCCCACTGTTTGATTATATGAAGAACTCTTACCTTGCATCTGCCTTCTGTACTGGTTTCCAGGACAATGTAACTGTACTTTTGTAAGAAGGAGGAATGTGGAAAAGATCCTATGGAGGTAGAAGGGGACAGTTTATTCTACATGTTGATTGCATGAATTTAGCCACTTACTGAGACTCCAGAATAACCACTACTTTTCAGTAATTTTAAATCCTTTAGTCCCATGGCAGAGAGAGGAGGCAGTAGCTTACTGCCTTATCTGGCTGCCAGGAAATTCAAGTAGGGTTTATCTTAGCAGAACAGTGTCTTACACTGACCAAATACAGAATCATAGACTACTTTGGATTGGAAGGGATGTTTAAATACCATCTACTTCAATGAGCAGGGACATCTTCCACTAGATCAGGCTGCTCAGACCCCCATTTAATCCAGCTTTGAACGTTTCAAGGAATGGGGCATCTACAGAGAAAGCACAGGCTTTCTCTCCTTCCCCCTGCACATCAAGCATCTTACAATGAACTACAGTGCCTCCTGCTGGAAGACATCTGATGTCCCTCCGATGGTACGAGATACTCTTCTCAATATGGTGGGCCAAGTTTTTGGTTTATTGTGGTGAGTGAAAGTGAGAGTGAATGAACAGAGAAAAAGGGGGTTAGAAGAAATCAGAATGGTTTCATGGGCTCCAGATGCAAGTCTCTTTCTTGCAGCCCATCTCTTCTAGGCTTTTTGGAGAAACAGGTTCTGTACAGAAGCTTGCTTTGCCTCCTCCCTCCTTTACATCTCCTTGCACCTCTTTGAACTATTCCATCCTCCTCACTGACAGTGCAGGAAAGGGGAATGAGAAGAAAATCCAGAGACCCCTAAAGAAGCAAGGTGGTCTTTTCCTGGGGACAACCACTATTGCACGAAAGTGTGTCCACACCCTATCCCAAGAGCAGTAGCAGCAAATGCTAAGCTGCTTGCAGGATCAGCAAGATCCACCTCTCTTCAGAAAAAGGGAAAGCAGCACCAACTCTGAGGTGGCTACCACCAACTAACACAATACACAGTAATACAGTACAACTTGGTTCAAATCTATTCCTTTCTTCTGCATAGGTTACTCTGCTGTGGGAATTTAGTCCTTCATAATGTGATGACTTACCTTGATTAAAACATTAATGTTATTGGTTATTTTCAAGGCAACCACTTTAATCTTGTTCTGTAAAAAAAAAAAAACACCACTGAGCATACAGTAGCTTTATGTCAACCTCTTTTCATGAAGCCATAATATTAAAGTGACTGCTCTTCCTAGTTAATTGCTATAGTAACAGTGATAGTGAAAGGTGTGTACAATTCCAAGTTTTTATCACAGCTGCTTTTAATGTTCTTGTACTTTCACACTAACTAGTTGCTTTTACTGTTCCAGTGTAGCTCCCACTGGGTTTTTTTTGCTCAACACATGAAAACTTCCCCTTCAAAACAAAGCACAGAGCACAATTAAACCAAATACATGTCGCTGCAGAGGACAGCTAACAGTCGAAACTAGATCATCCTCACTTGCAAAATGCAGCATAAGGTAACATGGACTTGCAATAATGTTAGCATGATTATTCCCTTATCTATTTGCATACTTAAAACTGACTGCAGCCTATTAATATGTGCCAGTGGTTCTTTCAGTAGGCTCAATTAGAAAAATCAGAATTCCTGAACAATTCTTACCTCCTCTGTTTTCAAAGCTTCTCCTGTTTTTCCTTGAAGTGCCAGACGAAGCTGTCGAATATACACCTGCAACCCTCGAGCAAAATACTGTAGCCTAAAACATTTAAAAGCAATCCCTTAGTAAAATTTACATAGTCCTGTAGAAATAAAAGCATAAGCAAAGGGAAGCTGTAATCTTATTTCTTCCCCTTTAGGAAAAACGCTCAAAATAAGTCTTCCATCAATCTGATCTGTGCTTCTTTAGCATCTAGACAATAATTCACACTTTCATAGAGTCAGAGAATAATAAAGATTAGGAGAGACCTAAAGGATCAGCTAGTTCAACCGTCATACCTAAACCATAACCCCAAGTGCTCTTGAACACCTCCTGAGACAGTGATTCCACTACTTCCCTGGGCAACTTATTCCAGTGCCTAACCACTCTTTCAGTAAAATGTTTTTTTCTAGTATCTAATCTGACCCTTTCCTGGTGTAACATAAGGCCATTTCCTCGTCCTTTCAGTTAAGACATGGCAGAAGAGACCAACCTCCACCTCACTACAACCTCAGGTGTAGAGGGCAATGAGGGCCCCCCTGAGCCTCCTTTTCTCCAGACTAAATAGCCCCTACTCCTCAGCCACTCCTCATTGGACTTGTGCTCCAGAACTTCCCCCAGCTCCACTGCTCTTCTCTGGACACACTCCAGCACCTTAGTGTCATTTCTGAAGTGACGGTCCCGAAACGGGACATAGCATTTGAGACGCAGCCTCACCAGTGCCGAGTACAGGGGGACAAGCACTGTCCTGGTCCTGCTGGCAACGTTTTTCTTGATACAGGTCAGGATGCCATCGGCCTTCTTGGCCACCTGGCCACACTGCTGGCTCATACCCAGCTGGCTGACAACCAGCACCCCCAAGCCCCTTTCTGCTGATCAGTTCTCGAGCCACTCCACCCCAAGGCTGCAGTGCTACATGGGGTGGTTGTGACCCAAGTGCAGGACCCAGCACTCCACCTTATTAAATCTCATGCAGCTGTCCTCAGCCCATCGATTCAGCCTGTCCAAAACTCTCTGCAGAGCCTTCCTACCTTTCAGCTGATCAACACTCCCACACAACTTGCTGTTGCCTGCAAACTTACTGAGGATGCAGCCAATCTCCTCATGCAAACCATTGATAAAGATGTTGAACAGGATGAGCCCCAGTAGTGAGCCCTGGGGAACTCTGCACTAACACTTTTTAACAAACACCTTGTAACAGAACATTAACACTTGCCTTTAAACCATTACCTGATTTTGAAGTCTTTCAATTTCTCTGCATTCAGCTTGGCTGTGAGGAAGTCTGGAAGTTTGCGACCCAGCTGATGGAAGCTATACAATAAACACTCCACATAACTGAATTGCAACTTGGGCTCTTCATTGCTAGCATTTTCCCCATTTTCTGCTTCCTCTGGAGGAAGGGGCATATACTCCTGAAGAAGAGAAAGGAAAACAAATGCATGAGACACGTTTATGCTGACTGCTCCTTCACAGCGTTTGAATTGGATGGTTTATCTGTGTGGACAATTTGAGAAGTATCCACCATCTCTATACTAATGGATGAACTACTGAATAAAGTCCTGGTGCAAGAGGTTTGCCCACACTTGTGTCTCCACTCAGAGGAAATATCACAGGAAGCAACAATGTACTGCACTGTGTTTCTGAAATAGTGCTGAATTTGCTTACAGAGTTTAATGAGATCAACACAAGTCTCTCTTGACTATGAAATTAAAAAAGAAGAAACACGCATGAGTATACTGAACTAAAAACATTTTTCAGATAACAGCTCTCTATCAGAGGCTTTAAATTACAAAATTATGTTCAACCTTCTATCAGGGGACAGAACTATCTCTGCAACAGCCACTTCAGAAAAAGGATAACGAGATGAATACATAAAAATTACTTGTTTTGATAAAAACTTAATTTCTTAGTGTTTTACATGATTAAAAATTGAATTAGTCTTACCAGTAATTTATCAAACAGCTTCTTCAAATTTGATTCAAGCTTTTCCATATCACCACAAAAAGAACTCATTTCAGCAAGAAGCTTCAAAACCTACACATAAGGATAGCCAGGTTTTTGTGTGTTAACTGAAAGTACACAAGCTTAACATTCAACCTAAAATCAATTATCACATCACTATGGCTGGCCCAGTAGAATCCAGCCACTACAACTAAACCCCTCCCAACAGCAGGAATACAAGGAACATGCCTAATTTGTTTTTCCTGTCCCTAAAGAGAAACACAGCTTTGTGTGTCTAATCCCGACAAGCATTAGTCAACAAGTAAACAAAACTTCATCTCCCACATCTGCAGAACAGCTCACCTTCAAGTAAGAGCCACAGAGATCTAACTGAAACTGTAGCAATGATTAATGTAAACAAAATTACAGACATTAAGCCACTCCCTTAGGAGGCTAAATTAGCACAAACTATGCAACCATCATTTCAGTAAATGCTATGTACAAAAAAAAAAAAATTGAGAATAATATAAAAATGATTACACTGATCTACTTATTCTACCTTGCTTCAAAAGCCTGGGACAGATGCTTTAAAACGCAATGCTCAGTCATGCCTCAATAGAGCAAATGTTTTTTCTAGTGCAGCTACTTTTCCTATAAGTCAAGAAATGAAAACTACTTGTGGAAAGAGCTTGTGATTTTTAAAATAGCTGTCTTTATCTAGGATGGTTATTTTTCCTATTTGGAAGACATTTTAGCTTTGGCTTACCTCTAACTGGATATCAAGACCCTCCACTAGAGTAGTCAAAGAGCTGAGGTGTGGCAGAACATGCTCACAGAAATAAGTAACAAATTTTGTGGAATGAACATTTTTCTGAAAAGAAACCATAAACAAACCATTACACATTATTCAAGTTACTCTTGAGTCTGAAGGAGCTAAATGTTTTTCTCCCATCACCCCTCCACCCTTATAAATGCCTGCTTCACAGCTGTACCTTAAAGCTTTATTCAACTTCCCTCTTACTCCTAAGACACAGACCTCATTTTGCAGGTAGCCTAAATTCAGAGGATGTTCACAACAGCAGCTGAAAAGATTGTTTGCAACCCAAAAATAGGCCCTTAAGTGCTGCAATTGCCTGGCACTAGACTTGAAATAAGCAAATTCATACAAAATAATGTGAGAATCTTGTCATAATTCATGGTAACATCTTAAATTTGAAAAGAGAAGAGAAAAACAGAAGGTATATTTGCATTTGGAGGCTTTAAGGATGTTTTCCAACACTGGGCTACATTAGAGGTTAAAGGTGGAGAAATACTGATTTGCGGTCTTTCAAACAATCATTGGGAACACCCAAGCCAAGCTGCAGCCATTAACTTTCCTCAATGCTCCTCATGCAAAGCTAACAAATACATACTGAGAACAACGGCACTGCCTGCCGAGTGCACTGCAGCAGCCTGTCCACACAGTCCGTATCTGATGGATTGAACGTCTGCTCCAGGTCAGCCTGCTCGGCTACCAGCTCCACCAGCTGCTGCCTCCCACTGACTGTCTGCAAGCTTTTCAGTCCAGACAATATTTTCATGAACAGAACAAATTCCTCGCCTGTCACATCTTCCAGAACCTTAACAGAAAAACAGAAAACACACTTCTGGTAATTTGTAAACCTCCAAGTCAAACCTACCAAATTAAAAAGTTAAAGTATGCAAACATTTAGCATTTAAATTTAGCATTTAGTTGTTTAAAAAACTCAAGTTTGAAGGGACACATGAAAACATTCAGTATAATTGAATGCACCTACAAATTAAAGAAACTGTCATCAAGTTGTGCATAGGAAACAGGCTTTTAACTCTTAAACCTAAGAACAAACTATGTAACAAAAATCAAATGCTTCAGGCAGAATAAATGTTAAACAAGTATCTACTCATTACTGGCTGTTATAAAACTTTTTGCATCTTTTTCAGCTTTGAGAATGCACAGAAATCTCATAAGATTCCACAAAGACAAATGCTAAGTCCTGCACCTGGGATAAACTAAGTTCCCTGCATCAGCACATGCAGGGGACTGACTGGCTGGGGAACTGCTCTGCTGAGGGTTCTGGGGGACAGAAGGCTAAACACAGGTGACAGCACCATTCCTTGGGTGACAAGCAGTGTGCTGGGCTAAGGAAAAGAGCACAGACCAAGGGAAACAAAGGGACAGAAGACTGAGAGGTCCTTGGCTGGGTCCTCATCTGACCAAATCTGGAATACTGTACCTAGTGTTGGGCTCTCCTGTACGAGGAAGTGCTTGATAAGCTTTAGGAAGGCAAATCAACAAGGTGATCTGTGTCCAGAGCACATGAGCTGTGGGGAGAACCTAAAGCAATCAGGCTTTTCCAGCCTAAAGGAACAGAGCTGTATGTGGGTGTGGCAAACTAACTCATCTTCCAACACTTCAGAGCAAGACACCACCCATAGCAGCCAGGTTCTTTGAGGTGGACATGGTCAGAATGAAACAGTGACACAAAAGTAAAATGGGGGGTTTCACCTGGATAGAGGGGGAAAAAAATTCTGTTGAGGACAATTGAACATTGAAGCTGTCTGCCCAGAGAGTACAGGAACTCTCCTTTGTTAGAGGTTTTCAAAACTCAACTGGAAAAAGCATCAAGAAGTCTGATCAGAAACCACCTGAGCACGATTCACTGAGCTGAACAATCTCTCCAAAGCCTTTCCAATGTGAATAATTGGGTCCAATTCTAATCAAAGTCACTCTTACAAAATTAGAAGAGCCATGATTTTAACATTACCACAAAAAAATGCTGCAAACTTTGGAGTATATCAGAATAGGTAAGTACAAGACCACATTTGTACAATGCTCAAACAGACCTCCAAAGCAACACCAAAGATAAGGGATGCTAGAACAACACTTCAGTTTGAACTGAAATCAGACACTCACCTTCTTTGATTCAGTCAATATGAACTCTTCCACCTCCTTTGTCATCACTTCCTCTGGTAAGGTTTTCAGCTTTGTAGAAAGGAACTTAATGGCTCTCTCTCTCACAATATCCTCTCCCTGAAGAATCTGACTGAATAAACCTCCCAAAGTCCCTGAACGGAGAATAAATTGGGTAAGGCAAATTATTTTAGAAGTTATGACCTGGACCTTTTATGCAAAATGAAGAAGTTTCCTCTTTTAAAATTCCATGACACATTTTAAAATAACTGCTATCCTAACTTTTTTAAAAAATTACAATTTTCATGTATCTTGATATAAAAATCTACACTCTTTTATTATGCAGACTCACACAGTCTGCATAATTTGTATCAACAATGATTAAGTTCAGTACTGTTTACAAAACCAAACAATTCCTGTGTGTCTCACTGTTGCACTGTACTAAGAAGACACAATAGAGCTCTGTTCTCATCCTACTACAGACTGAGGGGTATTAATAAAAGCCATGAACAGAAAAAACCTTTACCTTTAGCATCCATCTTAAATATACTGAGCAAGGCATTGTTCACCAAATTGAATTCTGCAGAATCATCTGGAGAGAGAGAAAAAAAATAATATACACTCAAAATGGAAAGGTAAGAGCAGAAAAAAAATTTGCTAATACTGCACAAGAAGTATTCTGTCCTCAGCATTTAGCTATAAACAACCTGTATTTTTAATAACTATTAGATTGAGAAAGTTAAAAGCCATGATTATGGAAGTTGGAACCAAAAAATCCATCTATTTGTCACTTTAGCCTCCCTGCCAAAACTAAACCTTAAAAAAACTTCATAGGTCTGAAAATTTGAAGGGAAATTATTAATCTATATACTTAATTATTTTAATAAACAAGCTAACTTTCACTTAATTCATGTAAAATACATAGTTATTTATTTTTAAACTCTTAATTAATTGACAGTATTTCTATGTGGCAACTATTTCTCTCAAACTAGATGGAGAATGGCATAAATCTGAAAAAACCCAAACCAAAACCTATCTTCTGAGAAGCCCAGAGTCTAAACCATGCAGATTTAACAGAAGTTTGAACAACTATTATTTAGCATTTTATAACTTAGTGAGATTAAATATATATTAAATTCTGAATTTACCCCCAAAATATTTATTTTGCACCAAAAATGCATGGAACAAAATGCCCCTAGGCTTTTTCAGGTTCTAGAAACTGGATCAAAAATTTAGTAACTTTTTCAGAAAGCAATTTGCTGCAGTTCATAACTGGAAGGCTCCCCCCCTGCTTTTTTCTACAGAAGCTTTCAGAGAACTTGAATGAAAAATAATTATATTATTTAAAAGAAAGATTTTCAGTTTAGATTAGAATAATTAGTGACCTTTCAGCAGAAGTAGCAGCCTAACCGTACAGCAAATATAAAGCAGGAGAAAAAGAACACAAGGAGGACATGAACAGCACTGGGATAAATTATGAACCAAAGTAGAACATTTTACAGAACCAAAACTGTACACATATTTAGGTGTGCCATGAGGAGATCAGCCAGGACGTGTCTCCTACCTGACTGCAGAAGCTGGGTCAGTATGTCTGCTACCCGAGGAAGATTATCTCCAGTGGCAAACTGAGGCAATTCTTTGATTGCTTGTCGCCTGATCTGTAGAAATTGTCAATAATGTAAAAATTTTAAAAAAATTAAAAATTTCAGGAATTACATAACACCCCAAATCCCCCTATTTTGACATATTTATGAAGAAGATAATATATTTTTTCTTAGATCTAGGTAGTATTGGAAAAAAATCAAATTCAAACAGCACTTATGTTCACAAAATCATTGATATGATCAACAAAATAAAGGCTGGAATGTGCGTTATTAAGGAGTTTTATTTGCTAAGAGGAAGGCTAGCTCTACACGTGTGCATATGGCAGTGATAAACTCCAGGGTTTGTTCCCAACACTGAAAAAAAAATCCTTGAGTGATCTATCGAAATCCCTTAAGACCTGATAAAGATGTTTCAAAGGTACAGCTTCTACCAGCACCACAGAAGCAGCATGAAGCATCTCCAGAAGTGTAACAGTCAGAATCACATCCCTGTGGTTCTCAGGTGCAAACACGATTGACTCCCAGCAGTATTTATCAGAATCAATTATCACAAAGTGCCTTTTGATAGGAAAACAGGTAAATGCTATTCAAATAAACTGTTTCTTTCTACAGAGCTACTCCTTTGATCAGTGGTGGGAGCTAAAAAAGATAAATGAAAACTGATGCATCTTCCCAAACCATCACACAATGAATTAAATACAAGAATACAATTTAATTTATGTTTTCCAAAGAGCAACCCTCCCCTCCCAAAAGACACAGCCCATGAAACAAGAAGAGAAAACAACAGCAAAATATAAATTCAAAGTATCAACTTGCTACAAGGTTCTTATTCTTACAGAAACATCTTCATCCTCACAGAGGTCCAACTGGGCATTGATAGCTGAGTCAGCTAGCTCAGGAAAATGCTTGAAGAACTTAGGAATGAACTGGGCTGCAAGCCTCTTCTCCTTGGCACCTCCTTTCACACCATCCAAGATCACCTGGTAGGCATCCTTATGCTGAAAGAACAAAACCAGAATACGTAAATGGAAAAATCCTGGGTTATTTTCAAGACAAGGAAGGACTTTTTTTCTCCTGTTCTCGTAAACTATTTCAGTGAACTGTATTATACAAGCTTCTTACAAATGAATATATTTTTCTCTTAGACTGATATAACCATGTCAATTTTGTAGTATTTGCCTCTGTTGCCTGGCTTTTACAGTTATTCTGGCTCCTGTCTGTTCAAGCATGTACCAGTCCAGCTTCAGCCCTAAGGGTAACCTCTTGCACACTGTGATTCCATTAGTGCAAGGAATTCAATGATCACTGCCACTGAACTTGGCCAGTTTTTCAAGGAGTTTCTGCCTTTTGTATGCTCATGTATTGTCCTTGCAGTAGAGATCACCTTTCCCAGTAACTGCCAATGCAGTGGATCATGAATTCTTGTTAACATACACGGTGATAAAGTACCTCTGGCATCTATTCAGGTAGTTAAATTCACCTGGAATTTCTAGTAGTTAATCTGGGATGAAATACAGTGCTTGGAAGAACTGTTAAGGGAAATTAGACTAAAAAAGGAACCCCAGAAAGCTTTCAAATATATATTCCAAATAAAGGAATAAACTTCAGCAACAGTAAAATAATCTCTAGCTGGTCCAACTAGAATCACACAAGTGCTTCTGATTCTGAGCCTGCAGGATTGAAACTTTAAGTTAACTGAAGTTTTTGTTGCGGTTAGCTGTGTGTTTGTGAAACAGAAGTCAGCATTACTAGCAGAAATCAGGACCTTTTAAGATCAGTTTTCCTTATGGTTGTGAAAAAGTATGCTTGAAATAGCTTATCCTACTTTGAACAGCGATGTTGACAGCACAGGACACTTTCTTTGCTTTATTTACACTAAATTTCCCAGAGCCACATATATCATCACCACTACTCCACATGAAAGTTGTCCCACAGTGAATAGAGATACTTAATTCACAAAGCAGTACACTGCATTAATGCCCTCTAAAGCAAGCTGCATCCTAAAGTTTAGTGCCTGTGCTCCCTAGAGCTTGTTGATCGCTCTGTGTTGCCAGAACCTGAATGGGAGTGGGATACAGATCTGGATGAAAATAAGCACTGAAACCATCAGCTGCGTTTCAGCTGAACCACATCACCACCCAGCTCACTCTGCAGCTGGGCCAATGCAGTGCAGCCAGCAGCAAAGGCAGGAATGAGCCAGCACAAACTGGCAATGAAAACACACAGCACTATGGACATGGCTTCTCTGGCCGCACGTGAAGAACAGGTCCTGTTGAAGAACACGTAACATAAAACTTAAAACACGTGAGAAAGCATTCACGCAGCAAGGGAACAGAGTAGCTGTGCTCCCTGCATTTGTGTTCCTGCGTGCTAATTACTCTTACCATGTAGGCAAAATACAGTTCAGGCAGGAGTTGGTTTTACCTGGCACCATGGAATGCTCTAGAAAAACCACAGGCAACTACAGAAGTAGTGTGATCCCTCTCTTTTGTGCTTTCCCTTCCCATCAGTAACAAAGGAATATCCTAAGTTGGAGAGAGTGTCCAGACCTTTGTTTTTAACAACTGTTAATTGATCAATCATCCATTAAGTTCTCTAGGCTAGTGCTTGAGTCAATTCATACCCTACAGTGCCCTGTGACAAGTTACACAATGAAAAAATGTTTGTCTTCCTCTTTATTTTCAGCCAGCTTCCTAATAGTTTTTTTCCAACTTCTCACCTTCATTCCACTTGTGGACACCTCATACCTGAGCCCCTTTCTCAACTGGAACACTCTTTTACAAGCTCAATACTTCCTGTCTTTTAAACTACTTTAGATGTCATAACTTCTGGTAGTCCCCACGCCTGTGCTCAATGTTTCTTTACTTGAGGCACGGTGCCCATGAGTTTTTGCAATAAGAGATCACCTTCACAAAAGCTGCTAAGAGATAAGAAAGCACTAAGTGGGATAAAACTGATGAACAAGGAACTCAGAATGGCTTCTCAGAATGCAAAAATTGGAGACATGAAGCAAGATTATGAAATGACAAATTCAAAGAGGCAACTCCATCACAAAGGTTAATGAAATAATGAAATGTTTTAGCACAGAACCTTTTTATGCCAGAAGCACATTCAGTTCAAAAAGCATCAGAAGAGTTTGCTGAAGAATAACCTCACAAGCTACACTCACCACAGAGACACTTCCTCTGGCTCTGGGAAGCCAAGAGCTGCAGAGGGACAAAGCTGGGAGAGTGTTTTAGGAACCCCCATTCTATACTTACCCTCAGAGGTTCCTACACACCTACCCTGTCACAGGCTGCATTTCTTAGCCATGCTGGAGTTTGCTCTACCTAAGAGGGCCATTCCTCCCTCACAAAAGCTACTCACAAGAATCAAAGCGAGATGAACTGTGCAAGTGGCAAGGTAACAGCACATTTTACCCTGCACCTCTCCCCGTAGTTCCCTACATTTTATTTGCACTTTGTTTTTGTTTCTGAGGTGATGTTTCGTTGGACTGTCTTCAAGGATGCTTTGTTTCATAGGGCATAACCACACAAGCAAAGTGAACGGACCTGAATTAAAATGAAAAAAAGCTTGAACATCCCCCTGTCCCCAAGCAGCCACCAAATTATTTTTCTCTTGAAGAACTTTCTAAGTGACCTCATATAGCAGCATTCCCGTTTCGTTTAAAATTCATGGTTAGATACAGATAAGCCAAAACTACTTTTCTACTTATTGATATTAGGACCAAAAGGAAAAAAAAAAGATAACTTCTGCTTTTTCAGGGGGTCATTTGACAGAATGAGGAACTAATGCAATTCCAAAACTAGTTGTAACTGAACATAGTATTTTCTATTGGTAATATTCTAAATCATTCTCTTTTCTTGAATAATTCAGTAATGGTATAAACAAATGGCAGATCTCGTCAAGATTTTACAGAAAAAAACCCCCACAACTTCAGTCCTGAGGATCAACCTAACGTTCTTGCCTCAAGGAAGAAAAAACGAAAGGGCTACAAGCAGCCTTTAAACCATAACAGACTTCACCTTCCCTCAGCAAGCCTTTTAGCAAGACAGCCTGCCAGACGCCCTCCAGACCTGCAAGTGCGGTGTCCGAACACTTCAGGGCCTGAATTCGCCAGGCGAAATTCCCCGCCTCCCTTGTGAAAAACAGCCAGACTCTAGCTAAGAACCGGTTAATATCCACGACGCCACGTTTGAGGGAGAGCTGCCGACCGGACGCGGATGCTGCAAAAGCGACGGGAGCCGCTGCGGTCCCTGCAGATCCGCGTGCGCGCCGCTCATCTCCACCCGCGCCGCGCCGCGCCGCCGCGGGCCTGCTGAGGAAACCCATCCCGAGCACAGCCCCGACGCCTCGCCGCACAGAGTCCGGCAGCCCCTCAGCCGGCACCCCGGCCCGCCCGCTCCGCCTCGGCCCGGAACTCCGCGCGGCGATGCTACGCAAGCCCGAGGCCTAGCGAGGCCTAGCAGGCCGCAGGCACTCCGCACCTGGCCCGCCGTCTCCGTGGCGTCCGCCAGGATGCCATAGTTGCGGTAGAGCTCCTCCACGGTGGGCATGGCGCGGCGGGAAAGGGGCAGAGCCGCCGAAATACCGAACCCGCCACTGACGCCGCCGCTCCGGCCGCCGCTCCCGCTCGGGCCGCGTCGTCAGCACCAGCGAGGCGCCAGTCGGTGCCAGAGCGGCCGCGCGCCGCCGCCCGCGCGCCTCCCTCTGGCGGTGGGCGGTGGAACTGCAGGGCCGCCCGCGGGCTCCGAGGCGGCGCCGCTCCCCAGGCCCGGTTACCCGCACCAACACAGCTCGGCCGGGGCCGCGCCGCGCCTGCGTTCTTGTGCTCGCACTCGCGCCATGGCCTTCACCTCCTGCCGAGTTTTTGTTTTTTTTTGTTTTGTTTGCTTGTTTGTTAGTTAGTTTTCCCTCTCTTCACGCTCCTCCTTCTCCTTCCCTTGACTGATGCTTTCCCCCAGCGCCTCGTTTCTGTATCCCTTTTTGTCTGTCCTATACATCTACAATGGATGATGCTTGGGAAGTTCTTGTTGCACGCTGAGCTCCTAGTACGGGGCGGAGACTGCTTTCCTGTGATTTGGTAACTTGCATCTTTTCCTGCAGAGGAAGATGCTCCCTAATTCCAGAAACCAAAGTATCTGCAACTCATGCCAATGAAGGCAACATGCGTTCATTAGGCTCTAATCACCAAATATAAATTGTGGCAAAATTTTTAAAGCTGTAGCAGTGTCGTCTCCTCATATCTCAATAAGTTTTAGCATCATGCAAATTTCACCAACACCTAAAATGAAAGAGGATTCCCCTTACGTGAATCCAAGGCTGAGATAAGCAAAGCACTGGACCTTTCTTAAATATCCTTCCCAGCAGCATGAAGGACGCTGTTGGAGGCATTTGAGGCTCCAGCCTGTCTCCAGTCCATGCCAGTAGACCGCATGCAGCAGGGATGTACAGCAGCATCAATCATTTACCTTCTTCCTCTATTCAGTGCTTCAGCCAGTGGCAGTAGCGACAGCATCAGTCACCTTTCTCCCCTTCCTTGAACTGAGGCTCAGTGCCTTTACCTGTCCACCAGTGGATTTATGTCATTCCCACACTCTGGGTCTGAGGCTGTGGGAGCTTGTGGCTGCTGTCAGATCCAAGAGAGCTCTAAGCATATCCTGCCCCTCGCTGTGCTTGTGGCCATCACATTTGCCCAAAGTAATCTTAAAAGAATATGCTGGGTAATCTCTGCAGTGGGAACAAAATGTAACATGAGAGAAGAAATATTTTTAATGTAACAAAAGAGCTGCAAGCTTAGGAGAACCTCTCATTTTCTAGGAAGGGAGAGCTTCCTCAGGCAGCATGGTGGATATTAAGAGATGTTGATCTCTTGTCCTCCAGCAGTTTCCAGGCAGCATTGCATCTGAATGCAGATTTTAAAATTCACTATAATCTTTATCAACACTGCCATGCCAAGATTTTACAATTTAGCCAGAAAGGAGGAAAGATGAACATCTAATTTAACTGCCTTTTACTCTCCCCTGCTAAAGTGTTTATATAGATGGAGGTGCCTAGTTATCTCCCTTTCTTGCCTTTTTCCCCTCAAGAACACTCTATCAAATTGTGATTACATTCCATAGCAAGCATGGATAAATATGTAGCATTTATACATTGTTATATGTGTATATGACAGTTGTGGAGAGAAAAAAGAAGTAAGCATGAATGAAAATGTTGTGAGAGGGGCTGTGTACCTTCTGGGAAAGGCTGGCTCTGCATTCCATAGCAGAGCAGAAGGGGTGCTTCAGACACTGAAGAGTGATGGGAGATGAACTCCAGTGTTGGGCTTTGGCTGCATTGCAGGGAGATTAATTGGTAGGGTGGGATGGTAAACAACTTCAAAATACTATGATAGCATTATACAACTAACTATTTAAATCACATTTTTATAATGTCTGTTATAGGCCTTGGAATTAAACTTTTCTACCTTCTGTAGCAGTGATACATTCAGCTGTTCTCATTGCCTTTCTAGCAGAGTACACACAAAATGAAAAGGGGTATTCAGAGACACATTAAAAACTTGTTTTCTCTGAGATTTGTTCTCTTTCCATCCTTTGATCCTCGAATTTTATTTCCTCAAGAGCTTCCTTGTTTCTTTACATCATTCTTTTTTCTCTCCTTACAACAGTTCCATTTTTTAGTCTTTTGTTTTCACCTATTTATGACATATATAATATTTTTTATAATGAACCTGTTTAAAATTAATTAGCATTAGTCTTTAGCTTTTATACAGAAGGAAAATAAATGAAGAGCTGATGGTGTTACACATTTTGAAGAAATTGTTTGAAATTATTTTTCAGAGTTAGTCATGGATCTCTTTGTTAAAATTGTGGGGTTTTTTTAAAATGCATCTTTAGGAACTGAGAAGCTTGAAATGCACATTTGAGAATGACACAATTTTTTCAGACTCTGAAGAGCAAGTCTCATAGTTTCACAAAACAGGGTTAATCTGGTCATCAGTCAGGATTTTTCTCTCTTCTCAATGTCTGCAAACCCAAGCAGAGGAGATAACCCTTTGGTAAATTTGATAATGAAGTGGTATCATTATACATGTGAATCCATTTCCTCTGCACTGTCCATAAATCAAGTACTCTGGAATCACTGCAGATTCTCCAGAAGAAAAATAATTTACTTGTGAAATTAATGAAGTGTTCTGTTTTCCTTAGAGGAAAAAAAATTACTATTCCTACCCCACAAGTGTCCTGGTCTTTGGTGGAGGACTGGCTTCAAACAAAGCCATAGATGGGGCAAGAAAAGACTTCTATTATGACAGAAGGAGATAACATGCTTAAAGAAAACTTCACCCTGGAACGGTGGTCTAATCCCATGAACCAAACCTGGAAGGTTTCTGTAAATAATAAAGCGACTGAAATAGAATCCGTTTGTTGGCTTATGCTGGATCAGCAATTGATCCAGAATTCTTCTAATCTCACTTTTTAGAACTGGGCTTGAGTCACTAAAAGAGTTTTACATGTGAAGGGGTGCAGCAATTGCCCCCCATCCATCTTCAAAATCTGTGCAGAGTTTTTCAGAAAATGGTGTCCAGATATCACAGGGGAGCATCACTATGTTCACAGATGTAAAGCCTTTTATTGGCACACACTAAAGGTATCCTGCATAAGCACCTAGCTGCAATCTTCAGACAAGCGCAGATTTTCCGCTGATTTCTTCTAGTGTGATCGGGTTTTCTTGTAAAATTTCTCCCTGGCAAGGCGAGCAGTTTTTCCCGTGGCAGCGGCGATCCCCGCGCCGGCTGCCCGGCCGCGCTCCCAGGCCGTGCCAGCAGGCGGCGCTCGGCCCCCGCGGAGGAGCCCGGCCCTTGCGGCGCCGCTTCCCGCAGCGCTCGGAGCCGCGCCGCACGGCCCTCTGCAAAACACCTTGCGCCTAGTCTGTTCCGAGTCACCTCTGCAAATCCAGCCGAAAAAAGGGATTAGAGAAATAGAGCCGGGTTTTTCTTTGCACCCCCCCCCCTTTTTTTTTTTTATTAGGTTGCTGCCTTGCTACACTGTCTGCTTGTACCCCTCTTACTGCTTACCCTGTCACAATGTGTACGAAATGTAGAACATCCTTTTAAATGGTTTGTAAACGTGTTAGTAATGCTCCTCTCTTCTGCAATTCACAAGCTCCCACAGCTCCAACAAAGTGTGTGTCATGCGCATTAACTGAGGTTAATCGGTGCTCTCCTTTGGTGACCAAAATGCTGCATGTTTTTCCACATGGGCAAGGCTGGGTAAAGATTGAAAACCCACACCTCTTCAGAGTGATTGATTGTCTTGTTTGTGTGGAACATTCATACAGCAACATTAGAGACAAAACCTCTTGAAGAGTGAGAAAATAGAACTGTGAAATACGGTATTTGGAAAGAAGACTTAAAAGCAGACATAGCATCCAGAAATTGTTAAGCTCAAAGAACATCTATGGAAGAGGGACAGATAGATGGTTTATACTGAGTTTATTCTACTTTTGTTGACAAGTTCCACATGTATACAATGCTGGCTAGGACAAATTAATAGGACAGATAATGGGTATTGCATCCTTTGTTGAACAGATATAAAATGATTGGGATGGTACTTTTCTACAGGCTGGGGTTTGGATGCATTGTGCCTCTCCACTATGGTGGTCATCACTGATTTGCCATGCCATGATTCCTACCTCCTGGGACATTTCAATGTGAGTCTGCTGCTTCTCTAGGCTCACTCAGGACAGGTTTTGCCTCTGAATTTTTCCTCCAAACTTTTGTATTTTCATGCTCCCAGTTCATGGTGCTCCACAACATCCTTCTCTTCTAACTGGAGAGTGATGGAGTTGATGGATGGACTATTAGATGGATTAGGAATTGCTTGGATGATCGCCTCCAGAGGGTAGTGGTCAAAGGCTCAGAGTCCCAATGGGCATCAGTGATGAATGGTATTCCTCAGGGGTCTGTATTAGGATGAGTGTTATTTGTTATCTTCATTAGTGACATAGAAGATGGGATCAAGAGCACCCTCAGCCAGATGACATCAAGCCAAGTAGTGCAGTTGACACACATGAAGGACAGGATGCCTTCCAAAGGGAGCTGGACAAATTTGAGTGTGGGCTCATGGGAATATCATGAGGTTTAATAAGACCAAGTGCAAGGTGCTGCACTTAAATTGGGGCAGTCCACAGTATCAATACAGGCTGGGGGATGAACAAACCGAGAGCAGCCCTGCTGAGAGGGACTTGGGGGTGCTGGGGGATAGGAGGATGGACATGACTTGCCTATGTTCACTTGCGGCCCAGAAAGCCGAGTGTATCCTGGGCTGCATCCAAAGCAGCGTGGCCAGCAGGGCGTGGGAGGGGGATTCTGCCCCTCTGCTCTGCACTGGTGAGACCTCGCCTGGAGCTCTGGGGTCCTCAGCACAGGAAGGACTTTGACCTACTGGAGTGAGTCCAGAGGAGGGTTACTAAGTTGGTCAGAAGTTTGAGGCATGTCTCTTGTGCAGGAAGACTGAGAGCTGTGATTGTTCAGCATGGAAAAGAGAAAGCTTTGGGGTGAGATAATTGCAGCCTTAGATGACTTGAAGGGAGCTTACAGGTAAGATGGGGCAAGAGTTTGCAAGAGTATGTCATGACAAGACCAGGGAATTCAAATTGAAAGAGTATAGGTTCAGATTAGATATTAGGAAAAAAATCTTAACTGTAAGGGTGGTGAGGTACTGGAACAGGTTGCTCAGGGATGTTGGTCCCCCATCCCTGGAGCTGTTCAAGACCAAGCTGGATGGGGCTCTGAGCAACCTGATGTGTTTAAAGGTGTCCCTGCCCATGGCAAGGGGGTTGGAACTGGATGATCTTCAAGGTCTCCTTCTAACCCATTCTATGACTCTATGGAATTCCCCACCACTTGCCTCTTGCTTGATGAATTCGGTCACGGATGCTGACCCAGCTCCCACACTGAGCAGCTTGACTTCCTGTACCTTCCACTGCTCCTGAGGCTGCTGCTGGTGAGACAGCTGTTGCCTCTGCTTCTGAAAACACGTGAGAGCTGCTCTGCAGCACAGTGACAGATTGGAAGTGCTAAAGCCACATGGCAGCAAGCTGTGAAAACTTTTCCACAGCTTCTGTGTATTTGCAGTGGCATTTGCAATGGCATGGAGCACTGTTTTCATCTGTGCTGGCTGATTAAGAGTATGAAAATGACAGTGGCCACGCAGAAGGAGCTAGACGGTGGCAAAAAGAGACAGAAGAATTTTGAGGCCTGAGGTTTGTTTCTAGTTGCTTCTGGCAATGTTATCCAGACATACTTCAGGAAAGTCCTGGAAGTGAGGATGAAATACCTGGAATATTTGGAATGTATGCTCAAGTAGCACTTAATAATGGTCCGTGCCACCTGGATGACACACTGTGGGCTGTAGAAAGCTGTGTAAACATGGCTATGGAAACCACACTCTGCAGCACTTGCTGTGCTCCAAGTCATAGCTGAAATAGGATCTTTGAGCAGATCATTCTTTTTGGCTTGGAACTTGACTAGATTAGAATGAAATAGTATTCCTCCAGCACTTTGAGCCACTCTAACGTGAAAAATCATCCTAAGCAGATGCACGCCCTTGTTATAATGGAAAAAAATTTGATGGCAAGTTGAATCTCCAATTACTCTGAAAAAGAAGCAAAATATTCTTTTTCCTTCTCCCATTTCTTGAACTAGAGAAATTAGACTGCCAAAGAGGTTCTTTTTTTCTGGCATAGCTCTAAGGCTTCTGTTGTCATGGGGATGTCAATTAATGGGGTTGTTTTTTATGTTCTTAACCTAGCTGTGCCAACTAAGCTTTTGCATGCAGACCAGGTCTTACACTAATCTGAAAACTCATAGTAATAGGAACTGGGCTTTCCACTTAACAAATTCTCTTCTAAAGACTTTACTGTATGCCTTAACGTGTTTTTTTTTTCTCCTCCATAACATGCTTTATTAAGTAAATGAATGTGTGGGCATGTGTTGCATACATACGAATTGGAAGATGTTGTAAACACAGGTTTTGTTAATGCACACAGGTATAAGTAATCTGAACTTTATTGGCTGTGTGCAGGTCCTGCAGGTGTGTTTTGTAAGGTGCAGTTCCTGTGCTTTGTATGATCTGTAAAGACACTTATCTAACATAATGCACAAATATGTGCATATGCACAATGTCAGGCATCATGCATGTGTCAAACATACAGGAAAGTGGGTAGTGCATGCCTGCGTGCGTGATTATATATTTTGTTGTGTAAATATAAAATGTTTTATACTTTGTATACGTATTTGTCATAAATGTGTGGGAGTGTATAGAATTCAATGAGGAGATTTTAGAGTGTGCAGTGTGACATGTACATGAGACTTAAGGCCTGGAAAGCATCTTTTTGAGCATGTCTATATTGCATAGGCAAGTCTACCTTTCCCATGAAAAATATTTAAAAATTATTAATATTTTCAGCTGAGCTGTCTGTCTCCCATGATTGCTAAAAATGCTGAACAGGAATAGATATTACAAGTTTCCTAGATGTTTTGCACTGGAGCTCTTCAGCTGTTTCCTCTGCCTCAGGAATCTCTGTTTCTTGGAGCACATGAATATTCTATGCTAAGTAGAAACCCTCACTGTCTGCCAGCAAAATATTGGTAGTGCCCTTTGTTGGCTTCCCTGGGGAGTTCATGCAAATCACTTTGAAATACAACAAACACTAAGATCCCTAAATGCGTTCAAACAAGACCAAATTAGAAAAAGCCTTCACATTGAAAACATAATTTTCAATTACTATCTATTCAGTGGGAATGGGAATGAGGTGGGGGAGAGCTGGCATGTGAGATAAACTGGATTTGTTAACATGTCTTGAAAACACTTGCTGTCTAGCATGTCTTTTTTCCCTTGTGAATACCTTGCTGTAATTTGGTGACATTTCCATAGTCTCTCTGCTCTTGTACTTCAGATAGAAAATGAACTCTGCCCAGCAGGAGGTAGACTTGAGACAACCACCAGCCTACTGTGTTTATGCATCATGTGGAGACCTGAGTATTGCTGGACAGGCTCAAAGCTGGAGAAAGAACGAGTATTTTTTCTCTCCTCAGTTCCTACCAATTACTATCCACCAGCTCATATAGGAGAGCACTGAACAGGGAAGTGGATGACTGAATGGCCAGAGACCAAAGTGACATCTCATTCCCCCAGGAGCAGCTCAATGTGTCTTAGGTAGCACTGATGTGGGAGGTGTTTTTACATGGATAGAGTGCTAGTCTGCAGGAAAGGCACTGGGGATCCTTCACTACCTGAGTGCATTTTGTCAGTATTTCTCTCTCCTAACAGAGAAAGAGCAGAAAGTTATTTGCTGCTGCAGTTGCTAACTACTAGAAGAGAGGCATGAAATACTCCATAATTAGCTACTGTTTCTTTTGCACTTTGTTAATTTATTCTCCTTACCCTCCAACCTGTGACAGCATTGACCATTTTTCCTTGTTTTTTGCATAAGGGTGAGTGTACCTGGTCCTTATCTTCCTGCTTTAGTTTATGTACATTACTTTGGCTTAGACCTTCTTTAGATGACCTCCTTGCCTTATATAATTTTCTCTTTCCATTCTCACTTTTGTTTTGTTTCTTGTTTTTGCTCTTGTTAGGAATTATAATTTTCTTGCCTCTTATCTCAGGAAATATCAGCCCTCCCATGTCTTGGCATGGCTATGCCATGTTATTTTGCCCAATGTATGGAGTGGCCCATCCCTGTGTTTATTGGTAGGTGCTGTGTAGGTTACCTGCCCTCTCCTATTTCAGGACTAGCATAGGCTAGAGATGCTCTCTCACATCTGTCTGTGTATCTCTGGGACACAGGAACTCCTCAGACCAATGCCTCTCAGCTCATCACCTGACCACTTGCTCAGTCCCTGCTCAGCTTAGAACAGACCCTGGACGAACAGTGCTGCCAGGTTCAATAGCACTTACTTCCTCACCTTCATTTTCTGTTTTGGCATCAGGGACTGATGATATTTGTAATGGTCAGGAGAATCAGCATAGCACCTACTGGCAAGAGGAGTCTAAAAATTCCTTTATCAAAGTGAAGGCTGCTAGCATCTGGTATTTTCAGGGGTTTTCTGTCAGGACATGGAAGTTCTAGGACACTCATTTATCTAGTTGCACCTGCTGTGATGGAAGTGTGAAGATTTTGTTGCACTGTTATAAATACTCTACTAGCTGAGTTTCCCTGCTTTTTCAAAGAGAAAGAACTAATTAAAATATGTACCTAAGCAAGTGAGAGAGAATATGCATATCATGTTTGTCAGGGAGTGAAAGTACTTTTTTGGGGGTATGTGATGAATACACTTCAGTGAAGACAAGAGGATGTCTTAATATCTGATGGTAGAAGTGAGAACAAAAGAACCTTATAATAAAAAAAAACTTCCAAGAAAGTACTTTTAACATTTTACAACTAAAGCCAGCATGAGGTTGTGTTTTGGGTTTGTGTTGGGAAGACTGTTGATACTGGGGAGTTATCAACAATGCTCTGCTGAACAGTGCTCAAGGCCTTTTTTGCTCCTCACCCTACCCCCCAGTGGGGAAGCTGGGGGTGCACAAGGAGTTGAGCAGGGATACAGTCAGGACACCTGACCCCAAGTGACCAAAGGCACATTCCATACCTTATGGCAACATGCTCAGCTTATAAACCTGGGGGAAGAAGATGAAGGAAGGAGAGGGATGTTCAGAGTGATGGTGTTTTTTTACCCAAGTAACCAGGGTGTGATGGTGCCCTGTTCTCCTGGAGATGGCAAAATATCTGCTTGCCCATGGGAAGCAGTGAATGAATTTCTTGCTTTTCTCTGCTTATATGCATTGCTCTTACTTTACCTTTTAAACTGTCTTTATCTCAACCCATGGGATTTCTCAATTTTACCCTTCCAAATCTCTCCCTCATCCCATGGTGGGCCGTGAGTGAGCAGGTGTGTGGGGCTTGGTTACTGGCTGTGGTTAGACCATAGAATTATCACATTCCTTGTTTCTCTCATCTCTTTTCTCAGGCTCTGAAGCCAGAGGTGTTTATTATGTACATTATCTTGTTATTCTCTGATAAATTGTTCCTCAACTGGCCATTTTCCTCTCTCCCAACATCTCACCTGTAATATATTCTGAATGAGGACCAATGCCTTGATTCTGTGCCTCTTTCATCTCTGCATCGTTTAGAGAATCCCAAGCAAAGGGTTATCTAATATAATGATATCCTTTCATGATGGAAATCTGCAGTTGCAGTGCAATCTTAGACATATTATGGAAAGCTGAGTAAAATATAAAGAAAAAGTGAAAAAACATTCAGTCTAGAATGATGTTGCAAACATCATGTAATCTCATGACAATTTGGAAGAGGCATGGGCTTGGCCTCAATTTGTATTTTTTAATATGGTGTGAAACAGTGACTAGTGAAGATATGCAAGTGTCAGCAGAGTTTGTGGACTGGCTAAACTTTCTCCCTTACCAACTCACTCCTCTTTCCATTCTGAATTTGTGGCAACAGGAGACCACTGAAACATCTTCTCAGCTTTGACCTAATATTGCCTAAACATTCTATTTTTCAGTCCAAACTGAACAAACTTGTTAAGAAGATCCTCTGCAGCTATGTATTCTTTCCTGCTTTGATGCAGCACTGAGATAGAAGTGTCTCCTGTAGGGGACAAGCAGGGAACAGCCTGTTTCTTTTTAGCTTAAGAGACGTGTCGAGATTATTTCTTCTGGCATGGGTTAAAATTTCTTGATTATTTACTGTTTATAGTTTGGCTAATAATACAGACTACAGCATGAATGGTTCTGAAAGAGAGACCTATGATTCCCCTATTAAGATACAGACAGAAATATCAGCAACCATCAGGGAAACAGGAAAAGGTTAAACTTCTGGACATGCACTCTTTAGAAATTTACAAAATGAACTGTTTCTTCATTAGTCTTATTGGTCCCAGTGAGGCTTTCCAAATACTCCCTTTCTCTTGCCATTGAATTTGACCCTTTGGGCAGCCAACTCAACCAGGAATTGATTATTTATATGCATCTTACCAAGGAACAAGACAAAATTAACTGTCTGAATCACAAATGGAACAGAGACAAGTTTCTTGGGAACACTGGTTGTTTTCTCAGAACTCTTCATTGTCATAGATGAGTGACTCTGATATCCCATGTAAAAGAGAAATTAAGTTGGGCTGTTGTCTCTTCTGGATTTATTTAGTTGCTCCTGGAGTCAATTGGCAACCTACTCAGGTGTCATCTTGAATATACATCAAGTGATAGATAAAGGGGAATTTTGAACTAGTCTTAATTACTCAAGATCCATGGGCACTTTTTGACAATGCTGGTACTCAAATCAAAACTCAGATCTCAAAGTAACTTTTTATATGTGAAGGAGGTATGTGAATGTCTTGCATGAGATATTCATATGTAACTCTTTCCCACCTGCACACCAGAAAATATTGGAGTAGAGCTGAATTAACCCAAACTTTTTGATTAATCCCAATTGAAAGCCTGTATAACTTCAATTGCATTTTTAATTATAAATAGGCTGTGGGTTTTTCTGTGCTCTTCAGAACAGCTGCAGTGTTCTCCCATGTGTTTCCTATATTTTATTGGCAAGTCACAGGATTTATGAAAGGGATTAGATGATATTGTTGCCTGTGATAGCAGAGGACCAGAGTCAATGACCCAGGCAGTTTCTGCCAATCCTATGTCCCTATTTTCCTGTAGACAACGTAAATGATATTAGGACTGCTGGCATGAAAGCCACAATGCTAATCTTTTTTATTATTGCTTTATCCATTTTGAGCTAGCATATCCAAATCACAGTGCTTTATTTTCTGTTGTCTTGCCGCTTATGCTGTCATTTGAACTAACCCATAAAGGATGTCAAAACTCATCTGAATCAGACTGGAAAGGCTTGAAGTTCATTTTACACAGATGTAAAATGATTACCTAGGCAGAGGGAGATCACCACCCCATGTATATTTTGATATACCAAAACTCCAAAGCCATTTTTGTACTGTTGGTCTGTGAACTGTCTTTTTCCAATGATTTAATACTTCAAAGTATAGACATGCCTGTGCAAACAGAGGATTAGGACATTCCAGGCAGAGGATTATGAATGCAGGAGAACTTTCATGCAATGAAAGACTTCTTTACAAGAGAATTACCACCATATATAAACATGTAATTCTGAGACCAAATGAACTAATGAAGTCTGATTTCCTATGGTTTTGTATATTGTGGTTGGATTTCTCAGTACCCTGTAATGTAGACACTGCAGGTGAGGTATTTCAGACGAATTCCTTCATCAGAACTCTAATGCTGAGTGAAGATGATCATATCTCAAAAATCTTCATTTTCTCAGGCAGAAAAAATACCAGGTAAGATCAAGAATTACTTCCCAGCATGGTTGCTAGGGCACACTACTCACCTGAAAGAAGCTGGAGCCTTTCCTCCCATTTGTCCATTATATGACCTGGTACAGTGCACTACTGGTAGATTCAGGGAAAAATGTGCTGCTCTGCAGCCCATCTGCATCATGGGCCACATCCAGTTCTGCAGCTGTTTAGCTGTGAGAAGCTAATAATTCAGAGGCAGGGCTGCACATACTTTCTGTGAGATGTTGGCTGCTCCTACAGGAGCCTCTGCCTGCTTTCTATTACCATGGAACTCATTACAGAACAAGCATCTTTTTTTGTAATGACAAACATATAATAAAGCACCCATGACCCACTCAAGCACGTGAATCTTCAGGTTGGCTCTAAATAAATCTGCAGCTCTTTTATTTTATTAAGGCCCCAAAGTGAGCATTTTGTTGGCCTCTGTTAGGTAGGGAAAATTAGATTGCTTTGCATTGCATAGCTCTTTTATTATAATAAATGCATTGAGGATTGAGCTCTTTAATTAATATCTAGAAAAGAAAGGGAAGGATCTACTACTGAAGCCCTTGGGCCATCTCAAGGAGAGGGTGAGAGTTAGAATTAGCTGGAGAAAAAGAAATTAAGCAGCTTTCTGAAAAGAATCCTCCTTGATACTCACTTAATGTCCAAATACCATGGGAAACAGGATTGTTTTAGTGGGGGAGACATTCCAGGACCATCACAGAGATCAAATCATGGTGTCATTTGGGTCAGCATCCCATTTTATTTTTCCTGAGCCACTTTACCTGAAAGTTCCCAAAGCAACTAAGCAACAACAGTTTGGCCTTCTGCCCTCTGGAAATCTGTGCGTAAGGGTTGTGGTTTCCTTTTTTCTATCTGGCAAAATGCAGCACTGGAAAACGACAGAGCAAGGTACACAGCAAGGAGGTCAAGAGCCTTTAAAAGCAGCATTTCTCTACCCTCTCCCCTTCTGTCTGTGGTGTCCATGCAGTTTTGCCAGTTATTTGTATTTTCAAATTTAGGAAAAAACCTGGGTTTTTTTTTTGCTGGACAACCAGAAGGTTGGACTGGCAACTTTCACAGTTTCAAGCAGAGATGCTGGGAGAGGGTTACGCTTCTGGCACACAAAACTCTTCTCCCAGGCTGGGTGACCAGAACAGGAGCAGGCCTTTTACAGATGTAACACACACAGCTCAAACATGCAAGAAGCTGGGAAGATTAAATTCCTCCCAATGGAAACTGATAGGCAATACATCTCTCATAAATACTGAATTTGCATGTAAAATAAAAGTGTAACAAAAGAAAGAATAAAGCTAGTCTTTGGTAAAATACAACAAATCATGTTGTATTCTTGAAAGAATGTCAAGAACATGTGAGTGGTAAGTACAAAATGAACTCTACAGTCTCTTTGGCAGCTGTTGCTCATTCTGCCTCCTGACTTGCCAGCTTAAATATTTAACATTTAAGAGACCCATTTTTTTACTGGACTGGAAGCATTCACTTAGAATCACAGAATGTCTAGGGTTGGAAGGGATCTTAAAGATCATGTATTTCCACCCTTGCCACCTGGGCAGGGACATCTCCCACTAGGCCAGATTGCTCAAGGCCTTATCCAACCTGGCTCTGAACACTTCCAGGGTTGGGACATCCACAACCTCTCTGGGTAACCAGTTCCAGTGTCTCACCAGTCTCACAGTAAGAATTTCTTCCTAGCATTTATCCTAATTTCCCCTCTTTCAATTTGTACCCATTACTCCTTGTCCTAGCATTACACTTCTTGATGAATAGTCCCTCCTCAGGTTCCTGTGGGTCCCCTTCAGATACTGGAAGGTTGCTGGGAGATCTTCACACAACTTTTTCTTTTCCAGAATGAATAGCTCAAACTTTCTCAGCCTGTCTTCATGGAGGAGGTGCTCCAATCTTCTTACCAACTTCATAGTATCCTCTGGAATTGCTCCAACAATCCATTTCCTTCTTATGCTGGGGACATTAGAGCTGGATGCAGCACTCCAGGTGGAGTTTCACAAGAGCGTAGTAGGGGAAGAATCCCCATCTTCAGCCTGCTGGTCACGCTCCTTTGGATTCAGCCCAGGACTGATTGTCTTTCTGGGCTGTGAGTGCTGGCTCATGGTGGGTTTTTCACCAGCCATTGCCCCCCAGTGTTCTGCAGAGCTGCTCTCAAGCCCTTTCTGGGATTGCTGCTATCCAGGTGTAGTTCCTTGCACTTTGCTTTGTTGAACTTCATGACATTTGCCTCAGCCCACTCTCAAGTGTGTTAAGGTCCCTTCTTCATCATTGGCTCCAGAAGTGTCTCTCCTTTGACTCAAGAAATATTTTCCTTACCATCTTTCACAGTGGTTCAATTCCACTGAGTGTTGGATGATCCTGTGAAAAGAGGCTTTTAATTTTTGTATAAGTTTCATTTTAAACTTATGCCTTTATGACAGAACAGCTATACTGCTTCTGGATTTGGTGCCAACCACGTTGGCATTAGTGGGAGTCAATGCCCAAAACAGCATTGGGCAGTGCAGACAGAATTCAGTCATTCTCATTCTTATATCCATGGGCTCTGAAGGAGCTGTTTCAGCTTGGCTATATTTAAGACAGAATCAACCAAAAATATTCATGTTACCAGGTTGGGTGGGCTATGGTCTGGCCCCACAAATTGAATTCAGATGAGCTTTAATGAAGAATCCCTCCCCCTTGGGAAAGTAGGCTTGCAGCTACACCATGGAAAGTTGACCAAGATGTCACAACAGCTCCTACTTGTCTTTTTTTCCAAACCTGTTCTAGAAAGGCATAAGGAGAGGCCAGATACACAGGAATAACTTGAAGTAGCATCCTTTGGTAATTAAGATCTGACTGGATGAATGACTTTGACGAATTTCTGAAGCACTGAACTGAAAAAACAGGAGCAGATTCTCTTTTGGCATGCTAATACAAGCCTCTGCTATGCGCAGCTCCAAGGAACCATGTAAATACAAATGAAGTCAGAAGATGAGTTTATGAAACAAATATCAAGTTTGTCTTTCATTCTCTTTGCTTTGATCTCTGCAACCAATTAAAAGATAAAAAAAATTTACAGCACATATAAGTCCAATTAGATCTTGTAATGAAATCCTCAAGTACTACTGAGGTGGAACTGCAATAATTAGTTTTGATACATAAATAAATTTTCCAAATGCAATTTTGTTCTTTTAAGATCATGTTCCACTTTGAGTTCATAGTGTTTTATTATTTCACTGATGTGTGAGAAGTAGCTTCCAATGTTTCTGTTCCCTTAGTTCTTACAGCCTCTATGCTAATGCATTAAAAATAACTAGAATTAATGACAAATCTAATAAGTAATTATTCTAGTGGCCATGCTATGAACTGGAATTCTAACTTTAGGAATAGGTGAAAAGTACTCATAGTGCCTTAATTTTACACCCTCATCTATCCAGAGAAGGACAAAGAAACTGGATTATCAAGGCACTGAAGGCTTAACATAGATTTTACAAGTGAACAGTCAAAGTCGTGGCTAAGCTGCTGTACTTGAAGCTATGATGAGTTTTGTAAGCAGCTAATAATTTCATGGGTTGCAGTGAAGATTGTTTCCTTAGTGAGGTTATTTGAATAAAACCCCAAATATCTGTCCCACATCTCCTTTTTTGAAAAAGATTTAATGAATTTACATCGGTAGAGCTCAAGCCATACACAGGTGGAACTTTTTCACTTGCTCCTTCACTTACTACACTCCTCTAGGACTTGTTTTCATTTAAACAAAGTAAGATACAGTCTCATAGTTTACACTAGGACAATGCACAGAAAGGATGGCTTTCTGTCTAAAAACTGTTGCAAAAAGTGAAGATCATGGAAGCCCCCTTCTCCATAATGCACATTTCTGAGTTGATATAGACCTTCATGTACAGTGGGTTTTTGGGGAATTAGCTTATACCTTCAGAGGATCAGAGCCTGTCCCCTTTTTGCTGGCAGTTTATGTTGTTCAGGTGCTTAAACCCCTGCTTTGAAGGAGCAATAAGGGTGTTGTAAAAATAAATAAATGAATATTTATAAGAAACATACGGAAATTCAGATAAAAGTTGATTTAGTCATTTTTAAACAGCAATGTTTTCAGGTGTTTGTACCATGGCACTGGGAACCGAGGTACTGCACACAAAAGATAGGCAGACGCTAATTACCATCGCTCATGTCTGGCTTATCTTCAACAGCCATAGACATTCAAATGACAGGGGCTTTCCGAGTCTTGCAGGATTCAAGGCATAGTGTTGCAGCTGCTAACAGGTCTGCCTCTTCTAAAATGCTCTAAGCCCAGTCTACTGACTTTTCACCTCAAAAGACTTCTCTGGACTCCAGTCTCAGCTGCCTTATCAGTGTCCTTTTTGTGCTGTCCTCTTGCTTTCTTCTGACTGACTCTCTGGGCAAGTAATCCTAGCTCTGTCAAAATAATTTAATGCTACATCCTTGCTGCATGTCTAAGGGTTTATCTTTGCTGCTATAGAGGCAAACTTAGGTAAGGCTTGGGCATATATGTTTCAGAGTTAAGTCAGTGCAGACAGTAGAAGGGGGAAAGGCCAGGCTTGTTGTCCCACAACACAGTCTGTGGTCAAAAGAAACCTTTCTGAGAAGATTATGTCAAACTGCAAGGGGCTGGGAGTTGGTTGGTAGAATAATGTTTTATACTCCTTGATAGATTCTGTTGATTAAAACACCTTCCTGCTCCAAGTATCACAGAAGCCCATGCAAAGGACTTCTCACCTGATTTGCTCTTTACAGATATTTACAATTTACATAGACAGGCCATGCCACCTCTACCTGGATACAATACTTACTCCAATGGGAATAGTTTCAGCATCACAAATTGTGGATCCAGCCTGATGTCCGCTGCCTGCTTCAGCAACCTTGTTAAAAATCTCACAGTCTTTATATTTCTGACATCAGGATTACATCAATTTCTATGGCTTTCATTGGGGATGCACAGACTGGCTTCATTCTTTCTAGTCTGGGATGTTTAAGTCAAGCACTTCACTGGGGATCAAGGTATAAAGATATCCATAATTAAGGGAAGGAAGAAATGCACCTCCAGAGGATTACTCAGATTTAGCTAAGTTGTTTTGAGAAGCAGTTTTGTAGTAACATCCCTTAGATTAACAGAACATGACAACTAACTGAAGTAACACCTGTAGACTGGAAGCCTTATAGTTGGATTAACATGGCTCTGTATCCCAAATTTACAACAAAAGTACACCTCTGAAGTGTGGTGGGTTTGAATGACATACACAGTTCATGCACTCCTTCCAAAGTACAGCTGGAGCCAAGCCAATTTACAATGTTGTTTCAGTACCTTACAAACAACTGTCAGCGAACTCCCAGCTTAAAATACAGCTAATGACAACAAGACTACAAAAGTCTGCTTTTCTCTTTACTAGCAGACAACAGGCATTTTTCATCCCATGACTGTTGAGGCAGTGAAGGTATCAGCCATTTGGAGGAGTGCTCCTTCATGTAATTTGCAATAAATTAGTGAAAACAAAAAGGAAAAACTTGCTTGTTATGACTCTCAGCAATCATGACCATAATAAAAATGTGTTCTATAAGACTATTCAATCAAAATCTTATTTCTTAGATGGCAAAATAAATGTCTGAGTATCAAAGATATTAAATCCCTCAAAAAACCCCAAAACAACAAGTGCTAAGGGCATGTTACAGACTACCACTTACAAGGATAAGAAAGTTTCATTATCTCAAGCGTCATGGGGAATCTGAATATTCATTGCATGTGAATAATTTTAATTCAACAAAAAGAGATGAAATGTCTTTTTCAAAATATCTGTCAGGAGTCAGGCAGTAGAGCAATCCAAGGTGTCTGGTCTCAGTGTTTATTAGAAAGTCTGTAAAATAAGCCAGTGTGTGGGAGCACACAGAAGCAGCCCATCAGCATCTACTCAGTCCATGCACAGCCCTGGCAGTCAGCAGAGACAGAGTGGGGGGAATGTGACCCCTGATCTGCCAGACCAAAGCAGGGCATTCCTCAGCTTGAAAGAGGAGGTACACTAGTGGTGGCATTTCCAGTGTTCTCAAAGAGGTAAAGGGAACTGGATGATAATATTCCAGAGCAGATATATCTTATGACACTTTTTAAAAATGCTCAGACCTGTAGTGACACACAGCTTCCCTGCGTTTATTCCTCCCTAGGCAGGCCCTTAAAGAATGATGAGATGGGTGACAGAGAGAATCAAGAACAACAATGAATGAACAATGTGTTCAGTCCTTGTGTGACAGTGGCACCCAGACTCAATCAACAATGGCAAAACTTCCAGTTCACGCTCCATTTCCCCATGTCCTTGGCAGGATGCTGTGGACACTACTCTGGAAAGGAGCTGGGTGTCACACCTTCACCCAACCCAACAATGTGCTGTGGTGCCTTGTCCCCGTGGTCAAATAATGAGTGAATTTAAACAGGAATGGAGATGCTAATAGGAAGAAAAAATAAGGCTTTCTTCTTCACACATAGCTCTCCCTTCTCTTTCATCCCATAGATTTCCTCCAACCTGCAAACATGCTTTTAATTGAAAAGTTTAAACCATCAATCATATCAAAGAGCTTGCCACATTCTGCACTGCCTACCACCTGCTTATGAGGAAAAAATAGAAAGTACTGATGGAGCATATGAATTGAATTGTACTGAAAATTTACTCAGTCAATCTTTTGGGACCAATTCTTGTCTCTCAAAACTGATTTCACTGCACTATTTGTCTTGGTAATATAACCAGAAGTGTTTTCTTCCTTCTGGGAATTGAAATGCCTCTTGCTTTAACCTGCCTGGCACCTGAACACATTGGGGCTCTATTACCTATAGAGCAAAGTCTGAGCCATCAAAACCTTTCTATTCTCCATTGTGGCCCACTTTCAGGTACCCTCTGTTTTGAACAGAAAAGACTGCTGCTGTTGGACACAATAAAGCATTCCTTCAGAGATGCCCAGTCAAGTGCATGCCAGAACTAGCCTGCCCTACTGTCCAGCAGTGAAAAGAGAAGATTGTAATAGACCATGAAATAGCAGCCTTTACACTGGGTTTGAACACCACAGCACTTAAATATTGCTGGTGTTTTACTCTGTTTCTGAAGAAAAACTGATTTTCTTGTAACTGAAGCCTGTAATAAGAAATATAATTCTGAAGCTGCAGATTTTTGATGTAGATGCTGAGAATGCGGCATTAGAAACATAGAACCACAGAAAGGTTTGAATTGGAAGGGATCTTAAAAATTACCTAGTTCAAACCTCCTGGGCATTGTAAGGGACACCTTCCACTAGACCAGGTGGCTCAGGGTCCTATCCAGCCTGCCCTAGAACACTTAGAGGGATGGGGAATTTGCAGATGCTCTGGTCGACCTGTTCCAATGTCTCATCAACCTCACAGTAAAGAATTTCATCCTTAGAACCAATCTATACCTGCTCTCTTTTAGTTTAAACCATCCCACCTTGCCCTATCTCTACATGATCTTGAAGTGGCACTCAAAAAGTGCCTTTTTGGCTTTTTTGCTGTCTTCCTTTTGGTACTGCAAAGCAAGTGAAAGCCTGGTGTGCAGGCAGGTGACACTGCAGTTAGCACTCAGCTACCAGTATTTTTGCAAAGACATGCCTCTAACATGTTTGTATTGATCTTTGAAGTATGTGAAAACCCTTTTGACAAGAGCCAGGCTTTTTTCCCCATCTTAAATATTCCTCACAAAGGCTCTGTTCTAAACATCCTTGGTATCATTTCTTGTCTTTTCTTGATCCTTCTTTCAAGTCTTATTCTAGAAGATTGATTTGTCTGTAGTGTGCATGGGAAATCCTCACATGTCCACTCTACA
This sequence comes from Cettia cetti, assembly GCA_013401135.1. Classification (NCBI taxonomy): domain Eukaryota; kingdom Metazoa; phylum Chordata; class Aves; order Passeriformes; family Sylviidae; genus Cettia; species Cettia cetti. The sequence goes on from VZUI01001082.1 coordinate 101,519, forward strand.
CAAGCCTCTGGTCCAAGCAATTTCTCACCTGCCGCTACTGTGATCTATGGGAACAATATATATTGACTGGTGGCTGGACATGAAACTGTGCAAGGCTGAAGGACGCTTCTTTTATTGAGAACCAATTCCCTGCTTGCTCCATTTTCCTGTTATGAGCTCCAGAAGCAGAGATTAATGACAGCTGTTTCACTTGTTTAAACAGCTGATGTCTCAGGCCTAGATCCCACCTGGGGCTCCCGTCTGGACAATAACAACAGGCAGTTTCTGAGCTAAGCAAAAAACACTGGTAAAACCAGCAAAGTTTTAGCTTCCAAGTTGGCAAAGAAAATAATTTCTTCAGGAGTAGTCAACCAGTTGAAGGACAGAAAACAAGAATCACTATGGGCAGCCACAGAATTTTTACTATAGTCCACTACTGCTGAATTTTCATAGATACAGATTGCAAAGTGCAGACATTGCTGGAGTGAGATGCAGCTGTTGGATATGAGGAGACACAATTGCCATAACTGTATGATGGATGTGTTCACGGTGAATGAAATGTAGAAAATGACAGGGTCAATGATAATAAATGCATAGATACAGAGGGAGAAGCTGGAAGAATGTAACAACAAAGAACAGAAAAAAGCATATGGAGCTATTTTAGGCCCCTACAGCAAGTGTTTTTGACAGAGAGAATAAAGTGGATATAGACAACAGACCAGCAAAGCTGGACCATGGATTAAAACCAGTGATTTAAAGAGTGGTAACCTAGGAACAAACTTGCATTTCTAGTTCCACACCAAAAGACCGGATGAAGATATATATGGCCCAAAAAAGATGTAGCTTGCTTTGCTTTTTCTTTGGCTACAAAACAAAGAGGCTGGCAATATTAATGAAACACAGAGCAACTGTGTTGCTGCTTCTTGTGCTACAGTTATTCTTTGTTTAGAGCACTTTGGATTCCAAGGTTCTTGTTCTGGTACAAAAATAAAATGATTGGAAAAAGTGGCCAAGAATAATAGCTAGAGAAAAGGACCACTTGAACTACTCCTACAGGCAAGTACTAAGGGTTCATTTCTTTCCATTTCTTCGAAAGCTCTATAGTCAGGTAAATTGTTTTTTTAACTATAGCATATATACTTTTTTTTTTTTAAGTGCAAAATTTCACAATTAACTCTCAGGTGCAATCAGAGAAATAAGAAATAAGCATCATGCATCCATCAAGCTTTCCAATTATATTTCTTTCCTCATTCCACATGAAAAATACCAGCTGAGCGTTAAGTTACATTGCATACCATTGTTACATCCTATAGCTGCCCTTAACTTGCAGAGGTGGGGGAGTTTGGAGAGTGTTATTTGGCTGTCGTTTATTTGACTAAGAAACAAGTAGGGAAAGGAAATACTCAACCCTCAACCCCTGTCATCACCACTTTGTCTGCATCAGTCATCCACACAGGCTCTTAGTGATTAAATCTATAAGCATTTTCAGACACATTGAGTGAGTACTGCTGAGTCAGGATACTCACAGTCTGGTCTCAGCAATGAGTTAATATTTTAAATCTCATGTTAGTTAAAGGACTTTTACAGATCCATGATAAAAACCCAGCTGCTATTTTCAGAGAACTTGAGCCAGTTGAGAGCTCTTAGATCCCAGTTTCTGCACTTGGGACTTTGGGGAGAAAGGATGAAGAAAATATTATTCATCTGTGATGATCTGGTTTGTCTCATTTTCCTTGTTTTGGGCAAAGAAAAGCTACTAAACCTCACCAATGCGGTGAGGAGGCTGAACTGGTCTGGAATAACTCCTCTGAGGTGTCCAAAAGGACAAACAAAAAAGTCTGAAGGGGGCTTACTCTGCAAGGTGATTCGGCCTCGATGAGCTGCAGAGCAGCCTGGCTGAGCTGCTGCTGCCGTGATGGAACCAAGTGCTCTTGTCTGCTGACCTGATTGCACTACTTGGCAGTGAAGGTCCAGAATGACAGAGTGCTATTCTTAGTATTGACGACTTGATAAAGGCTGCCATTTCCTGGGCTGCTTGGGAGGTAAATAAGGATGGGAACTTCTTCCTGGAAATTTTGTAGTTTTTATTGATATGTCAAAGAAAACCCTGGCTTTTGAGCTTACTTGGTACTGCTGCTTTGGGCTTTTGTGTGACTATCAGGCTTCCCTGTGCATCCTGACGAACCAAAGAGGTCACTATGTAAAAGTCAAATAATGCACCCTCAAAGGCTGAAATTTTGAGATGTCAGATAAAGGATTTTAAGGAGAGAAGATGGTGGCAAGCTGCATAAACCGCACATTTCTGCTGAGAAACAGCTTGACAGCAATTTCAGGCAAAGGAATCCTGGCTCTCAAGTTAGGACTATATGAAATAAAGCTCCATTGATCCCTCCTGAACTGTCTCACTAAATCTAGTTTGACTCTTCAAATAGCATTCTTCAAATAGCTCCTGATAAAATGAAGACTCTAGCGCCAATGTAAGTCTTTAGCCACTCCTTTCCTTTTGCAAACAACACATAAATGTCAGAGTGGTTTTACTGACCTCAATAAATGCTTGCAGGCAAGCAGGGATGATCCCAGACACTGCCAATAGGAGGCCATTAAGATTGATGTTATGTTTCCACAGACTCTGTCAGCTGAGAGAACCTTTGCAATTTTACAGTCTAGTGGTAAGCTTGAATCTGGTGTTTTTCAGGTAAGAGACCAGTGCTGGCTTGAAGCATGGGGGGGGGGGGGGGGGGGGGAATAGGAGATTGTCTTTCTCCATTCCATGTCTGGTAAGGGCTGAACAGCCCTTGACAGGCAGGTCCCATACAGTTAGGTGGGATGGTGATGGGAAAAAGGCAAAGTGAAAGGGAGAAGCTGCAGAGATATTGTTCTGCTTCCTACTCAGTACCAGCCAGTACAGTTTGCTAATTGTGTGGGTGAGAATACATTCTGCCTCACGATGGATTTTAGAAGCAGGAGTGATTCTTTGCATGCCAGACTGTTCTGACTGCTTTCTTTAGAGTCCTGACAGGCAAATTTATCTCTAACATGAGTCAATGGATTTTCACAAGAGCTGAATAAACTCCACTCTCTTTTGTAAGAACAATAAGAATGTTCTAAGCAGCTAGGGAAAAAAAAAAATGATAGGTCTGAAATCAAGCTCACACATGGTATATTGTTTCTGAGTGGCAGATACAAGTGTCTTTCCCCTGCTCTCTCCAACAGCTTCCCCCCAACGATGCTCGAGGTGTGCAGCTCGCAAATGTTACAGGAATGCTCCCCTGGTAGGCAGCGGGGTGGCAGAACAGCAGGCACACACCGAGCAGGTAAGGGCTGTGCTAAGGGACGTTTGGCTGCTCTGCAACTGCAAATTCTCACAAGCATTTAAGAGACAATTAGGCTCTGGAGCGAGGAATCCAGTGCATTGTGGCCGTGTTTCTTCTGATGTTAGAGACAGAACATTGTAACATTTATTTCTTGCTTAGTTTCCTGGTGCTCACTTTCAAAGCCTCCACAGGAGAACTTTGCTTTGTTAGTATGTTTCTAGCATTGCCCTCTCATTTTGGATTTTCTACTGTACTTTACACAGATTAACAGAGGGAAGATTGAGCAGAAGGTGAGAAAACAGGATGTTGGCTCACATTTATTTGTGAAAAGAGGAAGTCTGACCTCAGATGAAGAACAATGACTCCTGTAGTGGGATAGCATATGAATGTTGATGCTTCAGAAGCCTCAGTTTATTTTTAGTTTTCCATCTCAAGGACAGGAATCCCACAGTGCAGGTAGAATCTCTCTCTGAAGTTGCTAGACCACACAAAATAGGCACACACATTTATAATGAAGGAATTTTGGCCAGAGCTAAATAAAGTTGGATTCTGCTCTGAGTTACAACAGCAAAAGCTGAATAGGAGTGACATCATTTTGGATTTGTTCCTGAACACTGAGCAAATCTCCAGCCCTCAGTCTTCCCTCCTTTATAAAGTTCACAAGAACTTTCTACTGAGAGTATGCATTAGTTTATATCTCTCTTTTCATCTTTCTTTCAGCATGTAAAATCCCAGACTCAAAGTAGAATTTGGAAGTAGTAGTCAAGAAACAGATGGATCCGAAGAAGATGTAGAACTCAAAGGATGATTTTGTCTATACAGATCTCAGCATACAAATGTCAGTGAACTTGGTGAATATCTTTTCCAAGTTTATTTCAAAGGCTTTCAGTATTCTGAGGAAAGCTGGCTTTGGTCATCCCTTCCTTCTTACATTGTATTCCCTTCTCATCCTTTGAAATACTTCACTGTTTCACAGGAGCTTTTCTCAGTCTAAGACATTGTCTTTGCATCTTTTAACAGAGCATGGACAAAGTAGAAACAATTGCTGCTTCTTCTTTTGGTACCAGAGTCAAACTTACTATCCAAGCAACTGCATTTGCTACCCAGACTGTGGATTTGACAGCCTTGAGGAGTGAAGTTTCCTGTGGAGCAGAGTTCTGTATTGAAAAGCAGCGGCTCTTCAGAAATCTGGAAAGAAAGCTTTCCCAGAGAGATTTTCTCTTGCTGCATCTCATCTTTCAGGGAACTCCAGCTATTCAATGTTTTATCCTTTCAATGAACAGCTAGTTTGGAGCAAGCACTTACTTCTTTATGGTTTAATCTAGTTTAAATCAATTCTCTGATCACAACATACCAATGATATCATATTTAGTATGTGCTCATTGCAGCTTGTTTTCAAAGACTTCCAATACTTCGTCAATCTTCTATTTCAGCCATATCTTCTATCCTATTCTTTTTCTACATACCTTATTTCCATTGGTTCTCTATTATACCAAAATGCCATCTTTAAATCTCTTTTGCACTGTCCCTTTCTCTAATAGTGCCCTGACAACTGCTGTTGTCAAATCCCATATTCATTTTCGGTTTAATTTTAAACTCTCTGGAGATTTTGAACTTCAACATTTCTGGCCCTAATTAAATGACCTTAATGAAGCCATCCACATATGAAAATATGCTAAATTATTTATCTCAGGAGCATTATGCAGCTGTAGCATTTCCTATTTTTCTCCAGACAGAGTCCTAAAACAACAATCCCAAGAGGGCTACAGCCCTCTGACAGCCAAAATATAAGTCCACATTCTGGGGAATATGGATGGATGGAATTTTGTGAGCACAATACTTGTAGGGAATGTTTTTGAGATTTTGGGATATAATTGTATTTTAATTAATATTGTTGTCCTACATTCTCTTCTGGGAGAGGGGCAAAAAAGCACAATTTTAATGAGCTCCCATAGGTTCTTTTCCAGGTAAATTATAATGTCCAGAGACAAAATTCACCAAATTAAGTCAAGGGAATCATAAGAAAATGTCTGGTTAATGGATCTGATTTGGGGTAATGGGGAGGCACAGCTGTCAAATGTGAAGAAACTGTAAAAGAGACTTATAGATAGAACAGTGTTGATTGAAAGCCACTCTGACAGTAGTAGGAAAACAGCAAAGAGGTATCAAACGGAGTTTAGGAGATGCATGTGAATGGGAAGGTAAGAGAGTTTCCAATGATGAGATCAGAAGATGTGAAGTACTGGAAGGAGAATGGTGATGTGTTGAACAAGCTTTCACTAAGATCTGAAGATGAGGAAAACAGGAGTGTCGTTGAGGGGAAGGAGAATTAAGGTTGATGAAAAGCACCATCTGTCTTTTTGTATATTAGTTTATTTGAAACACATATTTTCACTTAGATACTGGTTTATGTTTTCCTCAGGTCTTCCAAGGTAAAATATTTTTCAACGGAAATTGGAACAGAATTATATTCTTTAACAAATATACTCCTTTTTAGCTGAAAAAAGGAGAAACTTTCTGTAAATATTGTCACTGAAAACAGTATGGATATATTTTCCCAACAGAAAAAAAAAAAAAGGGTTTTGAAAACCAGAAATAATTAAACCTTCTCAAGGGATGAAGAAGAATGCCTTAGCTATACAAGGGAACAAAGAAATTGGAACACTAGGAGTAGGACTTTGGTCTGGATGTTGGCCACAGGTATATGGTTCTCTTGCTGACTGCAACCAAGTATTTGAAAATCCTTGTTCTTCTGCAGCAAGAGGACAGAGGTGACTTTGTTACACTGCTAGTAACTGGAGACTTATCTGTAGTTCACTTGGGAGAAGCTTTTGGTTTTGATACAAATGCCTGTCTGAGCATTCAATTACACAGGGGTAAATCTGCCTGACCAGCGGGATTGATACACCTAAGGACAGACCACAGTACTTGCAATGTCAAGTTCAATATTGGCATGCATAAAGTATTATTACCAGGCAGCTGCTTGCTGATGTGGCTAATTGTCTGACTAACAAATTGTTTGCTCACAGCAAAGCACAGAAATCAGAATAAGAGATGGAAGGATCCCAATGGCAAAGTAATAATTTATCCAAATCAGTCAGTTGAGTCTATGTGAAGAATCAAAATCATAACTCATATTTTAATTTGTTGTGTCTCCTTCAAAAACTGTTCTATTTAATATATGTTTCTGTATAAAATATATGATATGTTTTGAAATCAGCTTTGCTTTTCATTGCTGTTTATTATATCTGAAAAATATATATCTGATTCTAGTTCAGTGAAAATCACAAGTGTGTCAGCCTAAACACAGGAGTTAATTTTAACAAAATTGTGTCTAGAAAACAAGGTGTTAACGTTGTCCACCTGTTGACAAGCTCTTGCCATAGGTGAAACTTTTATTTTCCCCTCACTCCTCTCAGTTCTGATTAACCTTAGTTTGTCTGGAATGTGTCTATTCACTTTAAAAACAGAGAGGCAACATCTGCAAAATCCAAGTTGTTCAGAGCCTGTGGATTGAAGCTAAGGTCTGTTGTTCCAGAGAGCAACCAAGGGACATAGAGGTCTCTATCAGCATCTTCTTCCCTTATCCTTTACCTGTTTTCCTAATGATCAACCAGAGTTTCAGGATTTTAAAAAAGTTTAATGATCAAGCATGATGTTTCTGAAGCAATCTGACTGGAAGATTCATAATGCCACCAATTCAGGACCAAAATATATAATTTAGATTCTTAAGAAGCTGTTTTCAACAAATTATATAAAGCATATGATGGGTCAAAGTCTTCAGAACTTAAATATTCTTGCTTGTTCCTTGCTTTTCTTCTGAATAGAATGATTTTTTAATTTCCCCTTGCTGACCTTCATTCCTCTATCTGCTTCTATAATTTCTACAGGAGTTGTGATTTATTTTATTAACTGCCTTTGTCTGGGCTGCTCCTGTCTTGAGAGCATTTTGTTTTGTCTTGCTGTGTTGCCTAAACCATTCCTTGTTCTTTGATGATATAAACAAATCGAGCTGCCTTACTGGATTGACTTTTGTCCTCACTTATTTCAGAGAGCCTTTTGGATTGAAACCTCCAAGCCCATCACAACTGCCATTGTAAATCAAGCTGACAGTCAATTCCAAGATGGACTAGGTACTTGAACAAGGCCAGCTTTGAAAGCCCAGCTATTTCTAATACACTTACAGGCCTGCTAATGCTCTTCATTTGCAGGAGGCAGGGATGCTCACTACATGTGAATGGCTGGTGCTGGGGTGTGGTGTATAAAATCAGCAGCACTTCAAGAGAACTCAGAGGAGTTTAGCCAAAACAATAAGAAAAGTGTTATCTGCCTCCCAAGGAGTAAATCTTGGTTGGTGGGATACTATTTTTTATGAAGCTTTATTGTATCTGATACATTAACTCTTGCACTGCTGACAGAGAGTAGCCAGGCTGGGATGTACCAAGGTGTTTCAGAAACAGCCAGGCACATTGGAGTACATAGGACACTTGTGATTCATGAAGAGATGCACAATAATGCACCTTGCACCACTTTTAGTTCTAGTAGAAAAATATTGCAGCAAGACAGTTTGTGATATGGGTGTATGTGTCTGTGAGTAAACTCCAGTTAGCACTTGGCATAGTTTAATTCCTCACCATTTGGCAATTCATCTGGTGTTCTCCCTTCTGTTGCATTTCCCAGAATAAAGTTGAAGGGGCTGTCCTCAAGTGTACAAAAAAGCGAGAGCTTATGCTGCACAATGGCCATGTTCCTAATGCATAAGAAATGAAAGTAGCTCTGTTGGATTTACCATTCTGTTATGGTCACCAAAAATCTACAGAATTGTGGAAACAGCACTGGCTGGATAATCCTGCAGAAAGCATACCATGGTACTCAGTATGAGCTTTCCTCATGAGAGCTGCTCCACTGGGGTGGTGTGTATAACCTTGTATTGAAAAAGTTCTTACAAAAGCAAGGAAAACAGCTCCTGCTTCTGGGAGGATGCAGTCTAACCCAGGCAGGGTGGGACATATGAAATGAATATTCTGTGTGAGTTTCCCTGTCAGTCTTCCAGCTTATGGTGCCAGTAAATCTGCTGGTTTGGTTTGAACAGTAATAAGAATAATATACAATGATTTAAAGAGAGGATGGTTTTGTGAGCTGATAGGGGAAAGTAGATTTATTTTTAAAAAGTGTGACTGTTAAAGCAGTTGAGGAATATCTTCTTGTCTTGGAAATCAACATATATTTATGACTCAAAGACCTGGACTAGAAATAAAGACAGAAGTCACAACTCACATGCTATGCTTATGTTACAAGCAATCCTCTCTCCCTTGCCTGGAGGAATTTTAACAGGACAAGGCAAAGCACAGGAAATGATGTTGTGAAGATTGCACCAGGATTAGTGGGGAACAGGCCTGTCCCCATCTGCTTCTATGGGGACAGCCCCTGCTGTTCTCCAGGAACATCCTGTCTCTGTATTACCTCAGTCTGGGGCAGAACAAAAAGGAAAAAACACTATGGTGTTCAAACTTGATGAACTGCAGTAGACACAGACAGTGAAATGGCAAAGTGCTGCTCTTCAGGTGCTACCTGTGCTCCATTGTCCTTTACCACTGCTCTCAGAGCTCTGTAAACCTTGACACACCTCAGGCTGCTCCTGGCTGTATCACTGGCACCCACAGGAAGCTAAAGCAGTGGGTACCAGTCTGGGCTGTACAAGGCTCAGTACAAGGCTCACCCTGACAGTAGCCTCTGCATCACACCTCTCTAGAGACTGTGTCAGGCCAGCAAATGGGTGCCTACACAGCTTTCAGAGGACAGCTGCCTACTTCTTCCACCCATTGCCTTTTCTTAGTTGTGCTGGTTGTTACATGGGGAGAAGATCACGTTGCCTTCCTCAGCTCCAGTCTCTTCTGATGTGATGGGTCTTTCCTTGTCCATCTGCAGAGCCATCTAATGATTCTGCAGGGGCTTCAGGGGAAATCTTTTCCTCCTGCAGGTCCTTACTGTTGCAAGCTTTCATTCTTGGGTGTTACTGGCTACTCTTCCTTCTGTGTATGCCTGTGAAAGAGTTTTTGGCGATGGTCTGTGAGTCCATTGCAGACTGTGCTTGGAATCAGCTATCCAGTTCCTTCTCAGCCTCCCTAATTCTATGGAGCTCTCACTGCCTCGTGCAGCTCAGTCACTTGCTACACAAAGTGGGGGACAGAGTGGTTCTCCTGCCCCCACATTCTTGGTAGCTGGCAGCTTTGTCTGTTGAGGAGATTGTCACCAAAACTGCGGAAATACAAAACCTCTCCAACAACATTGTTTAGTGTTAGAGAATTAAGACATTGCTTTATTCTGGCCAAGATGTTGTTCTGGCCAGGATATGCAACAGAAATAATTTCATCTACACATTGCGTGGGTTGTGCAGAGAAAGTAATTTCATCACACATGCTCTTTACTGGATTTTTCTCCTACTTATTCAGTGAAAACCCAAAGAAATTAATTGGTTCAATGTTCATAGGTCCCAAGTTACACAGGTCTTAGTACTCGGTTTCCTATTGGTTATTGACCCCTTTACCTTAGTTTTTAATTAGGTTCTCATTCTTTGTTCTCTTATCTATCTTTCCAGGTGTCTCCATGCTGGCTGATATTTGGAGTTGATGTTCGTTAATGGTTGTTATCTTTTGTGTATCTTCTGTGCTACTCCCAGTCTGTTGAGATGTTAAGCTCATCACTTCAGAGTGGCTGAAATGCTCCTTTGAAAAGAAACTTCAATTCCTATGCCCTTGGGCAAAGGCGAACAGAACCCCTGACTAAAGTTATATAAAAAAATTTAAACTCTGTGTCATTTTCAACAAGATGAGGCTGAAGTGAGAATGATCTAGTTTGTTGCTACTAGTGTCACAAGAGGCATGATTACAAACTGTCCCTGCCAGCTATTCAGCATCACCCACCTATTGTGTAGTTCTTTTTCTTTCACTCAGCTGTAACTTGAATTTGGGCCATATGTTCTTCTGTGTGGATGAGAGACTCACTCTTCTTGGACCAACAGTAGTTATTCCAAACTTGCCTCAGGTAGAAGTTGTACAGTGCACATTTTATTCTGGCAAGGTTATTGCAGGCAGTGCAGTCTGGTTATCAGAGTCAATTCTCAGGACAGGTGTCTACTCCGTGCTACGATTGTGTCAACATCTCACCTAAAAGCCCACAATGAATTGCAGCAGGGCTGGGGATGGCATCCATAAATCCTCCCAGAACAGGAGACAAAGTCTCCTGCTTCTGCTATTCCAGCAATGCTTCAAAGAGCTGTAGGGGCCCTAGATCTTTCTCTCAGGTGTTGAAATATTCCTAGTGAAGAAATGCCCATCACTCCAGAGGCCATATAATATGCTTTAAGCAACTTTGAGAACATATTCACTCTTTTTTTGACACTGTTATAGAAAAGAAACATCAGACCTGTGTTGTGGGTGATAGTGGGGGCTTCAGACAAAGCTTATTAGAGAATCCCTGTTGCTGAGCCATGATGTGCAGAGAGGATCCCCTGCATTGTAAACTCCTCAGAGAGGAGTCTGGGGATGGCTGAACCCAATCTTAGCCCCAGAGTGCCAATGAATTAAGTAACCTTGTCCTGCAGGATTAAAGATGGCAAATCATATATATTTATATAAAATTAATTGTTTATTACGACATATTATTAGACCAAAAATATTAATCCAAATTAATTACTACATATTGTATAAGCTAAAACTACTTGTATAGTATAGTATAGTATAGTATAGTATAGTATAGTATAGTATAGTATAGTATAGTATAATGCACTATATCAAAGCAATAATGTTAAAGCTATCAAAAAGAAACAATTATTAAGCAGAGATTGATACCTCACTACACCAATGCTTGTGTGCAGATCTCTTTCACTCAGCCTCAAGGAGTATCCTTGAAGGGCTGTCCCCACTTTAAGGGAGAAAACTTCATACACACTCTCCAGGAAGGAATATGTCGGAAGAACATATCATATAAAAGTGCACTGGACTTTTATGGTGTAAAGTGATATGACTGACAGTCATATTGATTTTGTTTATCCCACAGTTTTGGTGACAATTAGTGTTCAAGTTAGCCAGTTTATCTGCCAAATCTTTGTTTCACTATCAGGATTAATTGGGAGTTGATGCATCAGATTTGTTTTAGTAGAATTCAACACTAAACCCAGCATGACACCCCCTGTTAGTCCACCACCAATAGCCTTGCATATAGGGTATTGTCTGAGTTGTTTGACACCATTCCAAGGCAGAGCTTAGCTGCCACAACCAGCAAAGTCTACTCTATATGTTTTAAACTGCTTATGTGCTTGTTATAAGACTCACAAAACAAACAACAACTATGCAAGTGGATCAGAAGTTCCAGTTTTGAAGAGGGTGTGCACAGAAAGATCTCTCAAAATATTAGTTTTGCTGTTTGACATCCTAGAAAGAAAGGATGCCAATAAGCTAGAATGAGATCTAATAAAGGGATGAGATAATAAAGGGATGAAGAAAATTACTTATTATGAAGAAGGGAGGACATATATACAACTCATTCTGCAGTGGTAGCTTATTGTAGTTAAAAATAAGGAATGTGAGAAATACACAGGCCTCTATGTAGAGTTCCAGATATTTGTGCCTGTTGCCTAATATTTTTCTTATCCTCATATATGTTTTAGATAAAATTTGTGAATTTCACTTTTTCCTCAACTGAGTATTTTATGACTTTGGCACTGTTCCCCACCTTCACCTTATGTTCACGCTTTTCTTCCTTTCTTTGGTCATTTGCATAAAATCACAGATACAGAGTTCTGGGACAATTAATGCTCGCCAATCCTTTGGAACTTGCTCTGACACTCTTTTTCTGGTGCTTTCATATGCCTGCATTTCCATTCACATGCCATTTATACCAGCATGAATATTTCCAATGTTAATAATTCTGTAACAGGTTTCTTGGATGAATGGCAAAATCAGTCACTTTAAAAGTATACAGTACCAAAGAGTGAACTTTATTATTTTGCAGAGAGCCACCACAAGCTTTAGGTACCACTCAAGTCCCATTGTCATGGCAGAAGAACTCGCTGAGAGTTCTTAAGCAGAGAGAAAAGTGAGATTCATTCAATAGCCCTACTTTGGCTGTCAGATCTCAGCCTGGAGGAGGGAGAGCTACAGTAACTCCTAAGTATGACTAAGAAGTGAGAAAGTAAAGAGCTTTCACATTTAGTTGACAGCACTCCTGGTGCTGCGGCATGGCTGTGACAGGACTGCTGCAAAGTGCATTGTCAGGCGGGATATGAGGATGGTCCATTCGTGCTTGCTGCCAGCTCCTGAGCTATTTGAAATCTCCTTTTGAACTACCTCTGCATTATTCCCTTTACTTCAACTGAATATCACCCAATATCATGCTGGGGAGCAGAAGGCCGTGAAAACAGTACGTTTGCCAATTTGATCTAAAGTTTCAGTCGGTTCATAACATGGGCCATCTGGCATCCATGCTATGGGATTATTTTATGTGCTTGTGGTTTATAGACCACTTAGATGTCTAAATATTGTGTTAGTTGAACTTCCTTAAACAAAGAGATATTTACAGGTACCTAGAGCTTAAAATGGGCCAGTGTAAAACAGTGCCTTATACTGGCTAATCCATTTTAGTTTTCAGAAGTTTTAATTATATATACACTTAGAGATTTTAAAGACCTTTTTTTTTAAGAAATAGTGAAGATACATGCCCAGATTTCTTTTCCTGTTCCTGGTTATTTTTTCTATATCTCACTTTCTTTTCTACATTAGCAATAATAATAAAAACAAATCCAGCATCCTTTCAAATCATTACATTTTTGATCAATCTTCATGGAACAGTGACCCCATATTTACATTAAGTACTTTTTTCTCCCTTGTATTTGTGTAAGGCACCTTGTTTCATGGAAGAAGTGGGTGTGCTGGGAAAGCAGTGGTGCTGTCTTATGATGCTGGAGTAGGGGAGAAGACAATAAATCCCATGGAAAGAAGGTAGAATCCAAAATCCCTTCACTGCAGGAGAATGCATCTTTTGGACAAAAGATGTAATGTAGGTCTTTTTCCATGGTTTTTTGGTCTTTACCTGTTCTTGAAGAGATATTCCAATACTGATGTCACCATTTTGCCACAGGCATTTTTCTTTCCATGCTCAGCAGGTAGAAATGGGTTATGGTTTTTGACAATCTCCTATGCCCCCACTGTCTTTTAAACATATTAAATACAGGACCCAGTAAGAATTATTTTCAAATCTACAATTAAGTGTTAAATGAATTTTTGATCCTCTAGTCTTTACCAATCTCACCTGAATTTGCCATAAATTCGAATGGATCACTTAGCTTTAGACAAGGCTCAGTACTTGGAACGAACAACTGCACACTTGGTCAGCTCAAGACCTCTTTTAGTACTCTTCTAATACAGCACCACCATTTTGATACTCTTTGTAGGACTTTAGCAATAAAGAGAAATTGAGTTCAATTTCAGAACAAGAAGAAACCCACTCTAAATAATTACACAGAAGTTGTGAACTATGTATCCTTCAATCCATTCCACTCATTTTCACATTGAGATAAATGGATACGGTATCCATTTACTCCTGAGAGTTCTCTGACTAGCTCTCTTTCATGACTGTTAACTTTATCTGAAACACCAGAATGGATGTATAGGGAAGGAAGAGAAAAAAAGCAAAACCAAAAATCCCATTCTACCTTAAAACTGACAATTTCTGCATGAAGTTGTTCTCATTCTGTGTAATTATTCCATTTCAGAAGTATGTAAATATAAAAAAATTCAGTTGTAGTGTTCAGCTTTCATGATTAATAAAAGACCTGGATGGGGTTTTTTGTGGGTTTGTTTTGGTTTATTTCTTTCATTTTTAAAATTTTCAACAGACCCATTTTAGCTGAAAGAAGGTATGGTATGCTTTAATATTATTAGATATGCCTTGCAGGAATTGGCTGCTCTAAAGATCAGGAAAGAATAATATTTTTTCACATGGCAGGGTGACTTTTTAATGTATATTTTAGATAATTCAGCAGTTTGTGATAATATTGTAGATTAGTGCATTTCCTTCTTGAGGAAGGAAACATTTTTTGACAAGCAAACTCTTCTCCAGTTTCCAAGTTTTTTCTCCTTGTTCTTTATGGCAATGTATTTCAATTAGAAGAGTTCTTATGACTGTTTTTTTCCTTCTGGCTTTTGTTGTGAATGATTTTTCCTAGCAGAGGTAGCAACATAGATCCTCTCTGCCCCGGACCGGAAAAGGAAATAAAATATATAGACCTTGAGCTCCATGTATGCAGGCAGGGGAGCTTAAAATCACTCTCCCATTCACAAAAAAGAGGACCATCTCAACTTTATCAACTGAGTCAACTGAACATTGCAGTTGTTTGTGCAAAGTTCAATGTACACCAATGTACACCAGTGTACATTCATTGCTTAATATGTGGTTTCTTAGATATGGAAGAGCGATAGAGAAATATGTAGATACAGAAAGTCCTCTCCCAAAAGGATGGACGCACAATATTCATGTTTTGAAACCAGTTCATCTTTTCTACAAGACTGCTTTTAAGATTCAGGCACTTACAGTGACAAACAGTGAAGGCACCAGTTGTTCTGTGTATGAACCAGTAAAGAATGTGGAGTGTTGGGTGGGCATCATCTGGAGAGGCAAAAGAGAGCTGCACTAAAGCCAGTCTATGTTTACAGAGTTCACTTTGCACAAAAGCTGTGACTCACTTGCCTTACAATGCTTTTCATTGAGATCCTGAGCAACATAAATCTCACCTACATGGCACTGGAGCATGGGACTGAGGTCTCTGCATGCTCACTGAGTAGGCTGTTACACATGGGTAGGGCAGTAACTCTGCTTGGAGATACTGCTTTTTGTCCTGAAAGCAGTGTGATCAGCTTAGCAAGAAGCTCTGTACAAGTTGTAGGTAATTGTCTCTGGACCTGGGCTGGACTGAAGTGCCTGGGGAGCTTTTTGCATGCGTGTCTCTGATGTGTGGTGCAATACAGTCATGATGGAAAGCTGTTGTAGGAATGAACAAAATCTTTCACACTGTTTTCAGAGAAAATTTGAACTATTAAAGACACAATCTGCTTATGAAGGTCCTGATAATTCCTTCTGATTTTCTAAACTGTTATATTGCAGTTCTTACTTATGGACATGATAAGTTAGGTGCTACCTAATGCATAGAGACCAAAGACCCTGATGACCAGGAGACTGCAGAGATGGGGATCTGTGCTGTCATCTTGGGTCCTAAACCTGCACACAGTCTGGCAGATCTTCAACCCTAGTGCAGGAAGGGAGCTAAGGAGACAAAAAGGGGTGCTTTTGCTCTGGTACATACCTGGCATACATAAAATACCACATAAATTATTATCTCCTTTGAAAGAATAGATGCTGACAGCCTGTACTGAAGAAAATGATTTACCTATCTGAGTAGATAACAGTAAATGCTTTTCAGAGAACTGTACAGCTCCAGGTCTAAAGATACTGCAGCTGTAATAGAGGGATGAAAATGCATGAGCTATGTTAATTGAGCAATAAATGAAATGTATGATTAAATGAAGAGGTAACCTTTCTAAGGTAGTCCCTCGTAATGTGTGTTACTTTGCATTATGCCTTGGGGCTTTTCTACACTAGAAAAATAAACTGAAGTAAGGTCATGTTGGGTTCAGTTAACTCTGACCTAAAGATGACTGCTTTGCTAGTATAGTTGTGTTGCAATGTTTTATGTCTCAAGTGAGCAGGTCAAGGGGTCGCCTTGACTCCCTGAAGACTCAGAGTAATCACAGAAACTGTGTTTTCTACCACCTGTGCTTCTGCCTTACCCACTGCCTGTACATACCACTGCAATTTGTCACGTTGTGACAGGCATCAGGCCCTTGGGTAAAGTAGGACTGTGAGCAAGAACAACAGCAGGTAGTTATTCACGCTCCTGAGATTCCTCCCAGAAGAACTGGGGCATGGCTAGGAAATATGTAGGGAGATCCCCAGTCTGTTTCACCCTGCTGATGCTCAGAAAAAGTTTGTGCAAACTGGCAGCTGTGAAGCTATTCATATGTCCAGAATCTACAGTACTGAAGAAGAGGGGGTTGGCTAAGAACATTGTTTCCCTTCTTGACGATGATGCAATATTATGGGTAGCAGGAATGTACAGTCTTTTTGCCAGATAGTTGTCTCATGGCTTTCTGAGTCCACCTTTGATTGCTTTTTATCTCTGTAAAGGAATTTTTGCTGTTTGCTGTTCAGATTTAATTAGGGTAATGCACGGCCCTTAAATGGACCACTCACAGCATGTCTTGTTCTCCCTAGTTTGGAAGGAATTTTTCTTCCTTCTGCTAGTGAAGGTCCTATATTACCCTTTGGATCATGTGTGCTTCCCCATGCTTGAATGGGTAACTGCTGAGATGCCCTGAATACTACTGGTATAAATTTGGGCTGCCCTGCCCTTCTCTGATCCTATAGCTACCTATAGGAACTGTTGCAACTACTCCTACAGAGCCCACCATTTGCCTTAGTGCATGGGTAACTCAGTGAATTCCGGCTATTTCCATACCCACATTTGGACACTGTAGCTCATCTTATGTTTGGCATTTCTTGTTCTTCCTGAGTGTATGTGATCACATGCTCCACAGGCACACTGTGATAAGAGTGAGGAGGATTAAAGTAACTCAACTTGCAAAATCCAGTTGCGATGCTGAGGAAGAGCCAAGCCAGATAAGCATAGCAGTCTCCATGGCTCTGTGATATGAGGCAGGCATCCTTTGTAGTAGGTTTAAAAAGATGTTGGCAGTGAGGTGCAGAGCCAGAGCTTCATGCAGATAAATACCCATATCTTGCAACTTTACAAAGACTTGTACATGACCTCTCTCCTTCACGAATCACAATTGCATTCACTCTGCCGTGCCTCTGCCATGTCCCAGATCCGGTATTGCTTTTAGTCTTGCCAGGAGTGGACCCACTCGGAAGCAGCTGGGCAGCCTGGGGGAGTTCAGAGCACCAGGAATGTGATGAATGCCGGTGCTGCCGGTCATGCAGAGTTCATCCACTTCTGACTGCTGTATGTCAGATTTAAGCTACACCAAGGTCAGTCAGGGGAGCTCAGATGGAAGAAAAAGGAGATCAGACTGAAGGCAGTAAAAATTATTTGGGAGCTTTCCTTTGAGTATATATGAGGACTTTAATTTACAGCCAGTAAGTGGAGCTAAAGCTCCATGAGAGGTTATTTCTTTAAAAAACATATGGTTAAAAATTGCTGACGGAACTTTTTTTTCTCCCCATTTCCTTGTATTTATTTAGTTCTTTTGTTGCACATAAACAATCACACTGCTGGGAGCTCATGGTGTGAGCTCTTAACTTTTCTATTTCATTCCTTGAGTCACAGGCAGAACACAGGATCTTTGCTGCATTGACTGTGCAGTTAGCTCTTTCCAATGTTGTTTGCTTTGCAATAGTTCTTCTCCTTGCTAATTTCACACACAAATTTCCCCTGTCAGTTAAACACAAAATAATTGCATTTGTGTATATGTGAGTAGTCATGTTTGCAAGGGGACTTTCATACTCTTATTAATCTAATTAAATTAATTTCCTCAGTGGCAATATTGTGTCCAAGCTTTGGGGGAAAGCTGTTCTTTGTTGCTCAGTATTGCAGTTCATATACAATATCTAATGCTTGTATCTAGAGTTTTGAGTTGCATTTCTTTAGTACCTCTGCACTTCCTCCCATAATCAGAAACATTTTGTAATTATGGTTCGCCATTTTTGCCAGGTCTGAATCACTTTATGCTTTTATTCATCTTGTCTCTGGTTTATAAATATTAGCTCCTCATTTGAAAGATTGAGGCAGGAAAGCACTTAGACTTATGTGTACTTTTAAGTATTGGATCTGTACAATAGAGTCCAATGGGACTAGTTATAAAACCAAAGTTAGGATTGTGACTGAGTGCTTCCTTGGATCAAGGTCATTAATACTTTACCTTGACTTATATGACTAAGAACTCAGTTCAACTGAGTGGACAACTAGAGACTTAGGCAGGTCTGAAATGTTTGTTTTTTTCCAAATCCACTAGCAATAATACAAGTCCTTTGCTGAATAAATGCAGACCTTTTTTTTCCTAACCTGGGCCATTGCTTGAAGCCATAAAATGTATTTTATTGAGCTCAGCTCAATCTCTACTGATTTTGACAAACTCCTATTTCACTACTGCTATGGTTGGCCATTTAACTTGAGTTCTTGGCTCATGTTGTGGGAAAACAAAGATCACAGAACAGCCCAGATCTATCATGTGCATTTGCAGCAATTCACATCTGACATTAGCAGACCCTTAGTCCATCGGATATGGCTTTTAATTTATTAAATCTGTAAAATAGCACCTACTATCCTGCAAATTTTCAGTGTGATCCTTTAAGCATATTATGGTGACACAGGATGGGAAGGAGAAGTCTGTGGAGTGTTAAAGAAAAGAATTTCTGGCACTTAGTTTTTCCTTAAACTTGACTAATTCAACAGTTGTTGCAGACATTCTGTATCTTTTCTTCTGGGCCCCTTTCCACTGACAGTAGGGATGATACTTCAAAATCATTACACAAACACACACACGCTTGTATCCCTAAAATCTTTCTGATATGAACAAACATTTTTGGCATTGGAGTAACTCTACAGCAAGCACCACAGCTGCTTGAGATGTGAGGGGATGGAAAAGAGAACTGGTCTTGCAGGGTGAGGTTCTGCCAAAGGCATTTTTACACGAGAATATTTTTCTGCCCATAAAAATGCTGTATTAAATCAAGTGAGAACCTGCCTATCCCTGCTGTGTTCTCCATCCACAACTGTGCTTATAGCAACATAGACAAAGGATGTGTGGGGGCATCTATTCCTTTGCCATTCACTGGACAGGGTCCCACAGTGATAACGGGACAAGCTCAGTGGAGATGGCAGCAGTTTCAGGAATACCTTGCCAGAATCAACAGAAGAAGCGAAATAGTTTTAGAAGGCCCTTATTTGATGAGACTGCCTGAAGAAATAGTCTTTCAGGATAATCAAGTCAAATTATGAGGTGCTTTAGAAACACTAAAGTGATAGTATAAAAACATTTGGGTCTGAAATCTTTGTAGGCAGATTAGAAGGCATAATTTTATTTTGAGAATTAAAATTCTTTCTTTCTCATCGGTTTCTGGAGACTGAGGTAACCAAAAATATTTAGGGGTTAGTTTTCATGAAAGGATGGAATTATGTCAGGTATGACACTCTTTAGAAGTTTGCTTTATTTTCTCAGTAGAGGTTTAAAGTCATGTCTATGCTTTTAATGCTTTCCACCTTCCTGATATGCTTTTTCACCTGGAAATTTCTAATACAAGCACTGGCTGTGAACAATTGCTTTAAAATATGTTTTGACTTGTACACCACTCAAGCCCTCAAACAAAACCTTTTTCCCTCAGACCAGTTTTATCTTCTTGAAAATGACTGTGCATTTAAGCTTTTTCCAATGAGAAAAGGTCATTTGGGCATCATCTGATTGTCACTACCATCACAGTTTTGTGCATTCAAAGCACTTGAAATACTTTGCCAGCTCTGGACTGGCACTCCTATTGTCTTTAACGGCTGTTTGGGCAGGCATCAAAACTACTTCTTAAACTGCTGCTCTCACACCATGAACCTTTGTCCCTTTTCAGACCATTTCACCTAAATCCGAGAAAAGGGCTGATTGCTACAAAGCGTGAGACAAGTGCAACATGTACTCGTAGCAAGTGAGCATCTGCAGATAGTGGCAGGCAAAATGTCAGCAGCCTCCAATGACTGGCATTCCTTCTGCCAAGATGTGCCACTCACAGCCAAAGTTACTTGCTACCTGACAAGCCCAGGTTATGCTTTTGCAGGTGCTGAGCATACAGTGGATCATTTGCTCTCAGTCTGACCTTGGACACTAGAAGCCTAGGACTGGGGAATTATAGCACCCTTGCACTCACCCAGTGAGAAAATAATATGCAGTAGCAGAGTTAAGAAGCTGCTAGGATCTGGCAGGGCCTGGTCAGAAGAGCTGGCCATAACATGAGGGTTCTGAGGATGAGGCCAAGGGCATGAGGATCACTATCACTTACCTGCAGGAGGCTGAAAGGCAGCTCAACATCTAGGCCCACACTAAAGGATGGAAAGAAGATGCTCATAATAAATTCCAATTTTGAACAGATAATCTCTTCTTATTTTTAATGTCCTGTCAGTACAACACGAAAGGCTTTATGTGGCCAGGTAATGTACTACCTTTTTCCTCTATGGATAAATCCCCTGGACTCATTTGCCTCAGTACATGCAGAGGCATAATTATTACCTGCCATTTCTGTGGTAAGAATTTGTAGACTCCTAAGACCCCAGGCCATTTCCTGCTTGCTGCCCCATGAACACAGTGGCACACCACAGAGAAAGTACAAAGGAAAATCTAGGGAATGGAGGATGGGAGGAACAGGAAATCCTACCTAGCAGCAGCAGTCAGAGTGCATACCCTTCAAGCCAAATTTTAAACATTTCAGTCAAACAAGGTTTTATCCTGTGCTTGAAGAGGCACTTCTTCAAGCAGGACAAGAGAGTAATGATTTTATGGATTGGGTCTAGGTCCTAAGGAGCAGATTGACATGCTCGAGGGATCATCATTTTCACAGGAATCGGGCCTTGCCTCCACAGAAGTCAGTGCGAACTTGCTTTTCAGCTCACACTCTTGGGTAGCATCTTTTGAGAAAATCTTCACACAAAACAGGAATAACATTAAGATTTGAAGTCCCCTTACAAAAAATCAGTAAACATTGTATTAAGAAAGGTTATGTTTTTATACTAGCTCAGGGGCCTAGGTGGTACTTGGGCCCAAACTAGTGGATTTGCACACTGTGTTGTGTTTGGCTACCTTTTCACTCTAGGTCATTGCACCATCTGGGCAATATAAGTAGGACAGCTTGGATAACGGGGTCTTAATCTGAGCAAGAAACGTAGATGTGTCCTAACTTGCCCTTGAAATCTTAGCTGTCCTTTTATGCCTCACAGTGTGTGCTTTGATGATGCAGCGGTGGTACCTTTCTGTATGGAGCCTCATTCACAGCACAGCATGGGCCCTGCCTGTGGACTGAGTCAGACTTACACAGGGCATGAAATCATTTCATTTGAGGTGCCTTTGTTCTGTGTTGGAGATGTTAAACAATGTGCAGCCAATAAGACAAGGAGTGTCAAGAAGAAAAGGAAATTCTTGTGAGCTGGCAGCTGCCTGACATATTACAGATGTAGATGTTATGTTTGCTTCTCTATTTCTTTATCTATTGTGAAAAAAAAAATCTTTGTAGGAGATTTCTATTAGGAAATTGGCAAGTCATTTAAACTTTTTTTTTTTTAACACAGCATGTGTGTGTTTCTCATTTTCTGGGTGCCTAGCTTCTAGCTTATTTTGGCCTCAAGCCATTGAACATGTTGAGGATAGAGACCGAGTCTAAGAGCTTAATTTCACATCCTCTGGGAAGCTCATGTACAGAGCTGAAGACTGGTAGCTGCATTTGCCATAACCCCTGTAGCTGAACTAATGTGCTGTAGCTTTCTTCACTAGCTGGATTTTCCTACAAAGCACTGTGAGAGCTTGCCATTGAAAACTGAGGAACCCAATTTATGCACAGCATTGACCAAATGGGCTTTTATATCAGTAGCCTTGGGTGCCTGCACCAGAACTGCCAACTCTGTGGGCTGTGCACTCTGCCAGTTGGCCTAACTTGCTTGAATTCAACTTCAAGCACCTGTTTTTCATCCATGAGCTTTGGCTGAATGCAGAAAAAAGAAAAAGAGCTGCTCCTCTGATTATCACTGACAATGACTTGAATGTGTAGTCTAAACCCTCCTTGAAGCACTTGAGCAAATGAAGAAACATGATGGATACTTCCAAAAAGGTACTGCACTGCTTTTTAGAACTATATCTAGCTTTTCTTAATCTTTGGAGAGAAGAGGAAGAAACCTGACGGCCCATCTCAGTGTGAGTGAATGGGAGAGGAACTAATTTCAATCACATACATCTAGAATAAAATATACATAATCATATCATATATATAGAAGAAAAGAGACAACTTCCACATTTAGGTGAAAGTAAATGTGAAGTATACATAGATGCTTATGAATTACATGGAATATTTGCTGCAGTGAGGATTAAACTACTCTGGCCAACTTTTCAGCCACCTAGTCAAGTACACTTCTTTAGCAAAAGGGCAAGTACCATTCACTTCCCTAGACAGTTAATATTCCTGTGGTTAATTTCTCTTCATCCCCAGGACTGAGCATCTCCCTGTAGAGTAGTGAATGTGCCTTCTATAATCTTTGATACTACCAGCTATAAGATGGTTTTATTTGCATGGTCTTTCACTTGAGATTTTGATCACAACCAGCAGCTGGGTGCTTCTCTGTGTATCATATTGTTGCTCCAGGCTGTTCAGAAGCCAATATTTCAAGACCATAACTGCTGATTCCACTCTAGTCTTTCCCTTATAAGCAGCTGAAGCATCTCTTTTGCTGTTTTTTGAAACATAATCTGAACTATTGTTTTTGATCATTAGGAGCAGAAGCAGCTGGTACACAGAGAGTTCCCATGTTATCTAGCCAGGAAGCTGAAGTCAATATCAAGTTTACCTATATCAGAAAGAGAAGCGGAGTCAAAATGCATACTTGCTTTTGATGTTTTGGGTTTTTTCCCCCCTTGAATTACTGTGGAACACAAAGCAAAAAAGCAATGAGGGAAAGGTTTTTGGTTTTTTTTTTCTGTAAGGGGCAAGGCAGGGGGCAATCCTGAGACTACTATGGTAAGAGCTCCCAGTTAAGATAAATGGTGCTGCTGTTGGGGCACCAAGCTTTATCTTGGCTTCTTCTTGGCTGTAACATGAGAGTGAGCCTGGATCTGTCTCTGAAATTTTATGTTCTGCATTTGGCCACAACTGGTTGGCACCTAGTCAAGTTCTGCATCATGCAGGTGCTTATAGCTCTGACTTATTTGTCCATTTCTGGTTAAAGATGAGCATTGAAGGTAATAGCCAGCCTTTTCAACTTTCTGCAGTTCTATCAAAAATACAAGAGTTCTAAGGTGCATCATATTGGAGAAGCAGAAGGGCACTAAATATTTAATAACAAAAAGTTAAATATTATCATAAAAGTAATTTAATATAAATGGCTTTCAGCAAATCCTTATTCATATTTCATGATTGAAATGGGTGTCTGGCTTCTAATGTTTGCATACAATTAATTTTAATGGGTGCAGCACATTACTTCCAATCCTTTGTCCCTCAGAGACCCTGGCCCTATCAAGAAAAGAGAATAGTGGACATCAAACGTCAGTGACACTGAGGGTGATCCAATGCCCTGTATATAAATTTGAAAATGACAAGTTAATAGGCTATTGATAGTTCCTGAAGTGTATCAAGACTAATTATTCTGTGTATCTGGGGGTAAATGAGAAATGGCAGGAACTCCATAAGGTAAAGATATCCATAAATATGAACATGCATTAGCAACACATAAAGCTTCATTTTCTCAAGTCTGTAAAATGTGAGCTGAAGTCTCTTTAAATAGGTGGTAGTCTTCCCACCAATTTAACAGGATTTAGAAGAGGTCTTTTGTGAACTTTGTGCATGTATCAGAGATGTCATAACCAATTTTGCTTGGGTGAGGTCAAAGAAAAGTTCTTTCATCCTCCAAACATCTTCATGCCCACTAAGATCTCCTGTGAAGGGCAAGGCTGCAAGATGAAACAGGCTCTACATTTTGCGTGTGATTTAAAGTGCAGAAATTGCTGGATGTCCATAAATGTCCTTCCAGATTGCATGAAGATGTGTAAGGTGTCTGATGACCTCTGAAATACTGCAGAGATTTAAAAAGCTAAACAAATATGTCTCACACCATTAAAATGGACAGAAGAGAGGTCTGGCACATTTGATTCCAGAAGGAATATCTGAAATAGTAAAAGTGGAAAAAAAAAAAGGTGGTGCAAAACACATTCTAACACTAAAACTGATTTCATCGTGGGCTTCTGGGGATGAAACTCTCCAGCTTTAATTAGCATCAAACTTAACTGTCTACTATTTCAAACCTGAATGTTAATTAGTGATGCCCTTGGGGTAATCAACCCTCGTGGATCTCTGAGAAAAATGAACTGATTAGTAGATTGACCTTGAGAGTTCCAATGGAAGATGATGAAAATACAGATTGTTCAACAGTGCTGCACTGTAAGCTTAACTTAGCATAAACTAGTGAATTGGGAAGCCCAAAGGAAGAAGGAGGAAAACTTAATGAGGAAGTTAGTTACAAAGGATGCCATTCATGTTTCCACTTAAAAATGCAAAGTCTTATTGCTTTGCATTCAAGCAATGAATGGAAGTTCATCTTGAGATACGTTCAGAAGGATCTGACTTTAATTGTATGAACTCTCCAAAAAGTTCTCTGGAACACATTTCAATCATTTCAAGTTTAATTTTTGCTGCTTCCCAGCAAACAGTTGATGTTTTCAGAAAATAGAAATTTTGGAAGAAATGGAGAGAGACCTAGTGAAGTACACCACTGTATTTGGAGTCAGGAAAATCTGCCTCTAGCTCCCTCATCATTCTATGGATTCTTTGCTAGGGTTTTTTTTTTGCCTTTGTCAATAGCTTTGCAAAACTGGACAAATAAAATGTGTCTGCTTGCTTTTTCTGAGTAGCAATGAAGAAGAAAAATCTTCATTGTCCATGATACCTTGTGATCTGTTGATCTGAAATGCTCAGAATGCAAAAAAAAAAAACAACTTCAAAAAGTTTCTATCCCTTCTTAGTCCTTTGTATTAAATTTTGCTGCTTCTCCTTCCTAAAGCCTCTTTCTTATATAACAGTTTATCCTTGAATGACTGTGTTATGCCATTTCCAACTTTCTTGTCCTCCAAGTACATCTTACAAAATGGAACAGCTCCTCTGTCTTTGTTGTGCCTTTCAGCATCCTGAAGCCTCAGCTAAGAATTCCACTGCATGGGCACATGACCCAAAGTTGCCATTCAAATGTGCTTTTCAGTTTTGATTTCCCAAAAGTGATCAGAAGATGTGAAAGAGTCATTATTGCAAAGCTGTAGGTTTGTATTTCAAAGCACATTTGAAGCTAGATAAGCTGTAAAAAGTACTTTAGGCAATGAAAGAATCTCAGGCTTACACAGTAAAATAGAAAAGATAAGTAGTGATGTGCTCTTGGCACATAGTTAGGTGGTCCAGATTTTTGTTTTATTGTTATTGTGGGGTAAAATCAGATAACAAGACGATGTACAGTTCTTAATAGAAATTTCTAATATAGCACATATAGTGATACTGAAGGGTAGATAAGAGAATTCTAACCTCTGTAAAACTTATTGATGTCATCTTACCCCTAAGAGCAAGTCAAACAAAAGGCATCTATTTATAGCACTTTGAGAAAATTTGATGCCAGTTGAAGGTGCTAGCTTTTCTTGATATCCTTGAAGACTAGAGTCTCAGTTTGTCAGTTCAGGTATAGTGGAGCTTAAAGCAGTCAGAGGGCCTAAAAAGCCCCTGCTGAATGATATGGGCTATTCACACCATCTAGCCCTTCAGAAGAAGAAACCTCCAATGTAAGTGCCACCAAAGGAATTGTCTAGTGTCAGCTTTTGTCATGATTCAGTGAAAACACCATATGTGCTCAGACTGAGGCTTGTTGACAGTAAGAACAGGAATGTCTGCTGCTGAATGAACCAGAAGTCAAACCTCAGGGAAGACTACATGATGCTGAGATTGAGGTGTAGTATGAAGAACCTGGAATGGTTTTAGATACATGCAGGAGGTGGATCAGGAATCAGAAGGTAAGGTGATCAAGAGGGGCCATGGCACAGGCCATACCCCTTTACTGCCTGTCTTTGCAAAGGCAGAGAGGCCCAGAGAGTGGGAGCTGGGCTGTAGGTGGTGACTGCTGTAGAGGATAAGAGTGAATGATTCCCCACCAGTAGTCTGTGGGTCCATCAGTTTAGATGCAAAATCTTTCCTAGTCAGGACTCTTCCATGTGTGTTTTGTTCGAGCTCTCCTTGGGCCTTCCTGGGACCACATTTTTTCTGTTAGTGCTTCACTGAATTCTGCAGACTACAAATATCCCTGCCATATAACTAGAACTAGATTTGGAATATCAGAATGCATTGAACATTCTGGGATGGTGATTTTATTCCTTTGTACCACTGAATGTCTGCCAGATTTAAACTTAATGTTAGACCATTCCATTACAAAGTGTTAACAAGTCAGAAGTAATCTAAATAAGCTGGGTGAGAGACTGTTATTAACATTATGTAGACTGAATTTTAGATTTTCTTTCCTTCTCAATGTTATACAGCTTCCTCCTCTGCTTGTGTTTTCAGAGAGAAGTTGCTTTTTTTGGTATGTATTACATGAATACAGGGACTCCAAACCCACTGGAATACCTCACAGAAGTGCTGAAGTCTATTGGCTTATAAAGAAACACAACGCTTTTGGCCCCAGACATCCTGACTGCTAAAGCTGGCAGTACTCTTAGAGGGATGTGGTGCCTGAAGCATGGGAAGCAGCTGTGAAGAGATGAATAGAACAGTGGAGGATGTCTGTGGACTAAAAAGCCAAGTTGTGGAGGAGCACAGTTCTGCTAATCGATTGACCAGTGTGTTTCTGAGTAAAATTTAAGGAAGAAATGCTTAGGAACTGCAGAGAAACGAGAATATTTAATTCTTGCTAACATCAAACAGCTAACATTGCTTTATCTCCTTATTTCAACCAGCTTTCTATAATTTATTAATTCAGAAATAGATCTGAGTTTTGCTAAAAATCTGGAGCAAATAAGGTGGAAGCCCAAATGACTTTCTCATAAAGTGCTGGTTCCTTTAATTCCTTAATGGCAAAGGTCTTCATTACTACATATTATGGCAGTAGCTACTGTAAAATTTGCTAGTGGTTAGGTGTAGTTAAAGAAAAAACATCTGTTTCATGAGTGCTGACAAACATTTACACTTACGATGCATTTATAAAATTTGGACCTTGGTCTAAGAAGCATCAAAGATCAGAGGGCCTAGGAAATTCTGCAGCAGGTCCCCAGCAGCAGGCTGTGCTCAATGGTGGGCCAGCAGGAGGGGCTCAGTGCCGTCATGCAATTGGTGGTAGGATCAGAGACTGCAGGCTTTTGCATGGTGACTTATGGAGCAGGACTTCCTTCTGTGCACCTAGGGCAGGACTGTAACTTCATACCAGCTGTTCTCATGGTCTGGAACTATCTTCCATTCTGTTGCTCTTAAAGCCATAGTAACTTTTAGGATATTGGACCTCTGGTCTTTCTAAAATTTCCTCTTCATATAAAATTTTGACCCTTATGATCTCAATATCCTTCAGGTTGTTGTGTTTTACTTGTTTATTAATTTGTTTGGTTAGGGTTTTTTTTTGATATTTTAAATTTTTTTTTCTTTCAATTTTTCCCCTGGGGGAAAGTAGGAGATAGGGAGAAAAAAAATCTACCTTTGATCAGAAGTGTTGTCAATGCTGGCAAACTGCTAATTTTTGATTACTCTGTTGGAAATTGTTTAAGGCAGTGGTGGTACTCCACTTCAGATAGATGCATTAGGAAAAATGTATCTAGCCATCTCGTTCCAACCACAAATAAAAGCCCTAACATGCTGCAGGACTCCTGGCTTTAAAACAGCATTCAGGACAACACAGGCAGGCAGACTGGCTGCTTCTGCACTGTCTCCTGTCAGGTTAGCAATTAGTTAATTGTTGCTGCTAATTACAGTGTTCATTAAGCAATCCCAGGTGGCAGGTTTACCCTTCCTACCTGTATCAGTGAAACATTCTGAATAGGATTTCATGCACAAGTGGAGGTAATGGCACTTTCTGTCTATCTTGCACACAGACACCTCCCATGTCATGTACTTCGGTTTCATCTGGGATTACTACCTGGCCTCATTTCAAAGAGAAGAATGGCACTGTTCTGTTACAGAAATTCTGCTCTGCTTTGGTTGTTAACTTCTGCACACTTTTCCCAGTAGAATAAAGATGTTTGGTTTCATGAGAATGATACCATTAATAATGCATGTGACTTACAAAGAAACAGTGATTTACATGGCCAGAGTACTGTACAAACAGTAATTCATAATAATTTGTATTGCCATAATCTCAGAAATAAGAGCCAGGAAGGATGCATTAGGCTGCAGAAAACAGTCCTTTCCATACTGCCTTCTGGGTGGCTGCAGCTACTTGTTCAAAGCAAATCACCTGAGTTCCATGTTTTTGCTGGTGTACCCCATTGACTCCTGCTCCTCTAGATACCAGTTAATATTTCTGGAGTTCTGGGATTATGGTGCACTCTCATCTTCGCCCCAAGAAAGCAAAATACATCAGGTTTTTTCTCCAAGATTCTGCTTTGTACTTCTACCTAATCAATAACTTTGCTCATATTTCAGGTAAAAATCCCCTGCTTTCTCTATGCTTTTATCTCTTCAGGTCTTTTTTTCTCTTCTCTTCTCTTCTGCTTTAACTTCAAGGTAATGCAGTACATTGGTTCAAAGCACAGGCTGTAACAGCTAATGTGGATTGTATTTCTGACTGAGTTATTTTGAGATGAAAGAAAGAAAGAAGGTGTCCCTACCTCAGAGTCCCAGGTCATTGAAAGTTGCAATTGTCAGCTAAAAGACACTGTGTACATACAAAGTACCATTATGCACTCATACAGCTCCTCTATATGGCTCTCTCTGTATTTGATTTTCTTCTGTTACTATGATTTGTTTAATTCTCTAGATGTTCTTCAGTCTGTAAAGCCTTTTGTGATGCATTAACCTGAGTGATGCTACATGAACTTTATGATGATGATTCCAATAAAATTGTGGTAATGCACTACATGGTCCAGTCTGTGGGACACAGACACTACTTTTCATTTTCTTTCTGATGGAGAGGAAAAGACCATGTGTGTTTTCCAAGCACTCTGTGCACTTTTCTCTCTTTCTGAAGCCCATGTTTCTTATCTCAGTGAAATATCCATGCCAAAATGGTGAACACTGTGCAGACAAATTTCCTTTTGAATACATTGCAGAAAAAAATTTTTAACAAAGCCTCTCAGATGATGCCTAGAAGAAGCTGTGAAAAAAGCTATTCCATTTGAAGGTGCTAAAGAAATTCTCTGGCAAGTGTATCGTATGAATTCTTATATAGATAATTTTGGAAGGGTGACCAAAATGCAATCCTACCTAAAATTAGGAGGATAATAAAAAGCCTGAAGTATTTTTTCTTTCATTCCTTACACAATGGTTTTGCTCTTTTTCTGGCTTTTATGGAAACTGCAGGAAAGCCCTTGAGAAAACCTCATCAGGACAAGATGCTAATTCCTGCCAATTTTAATATTTTCTTCATAAGGCATTGACTAGAACACGTAATTTAGGGTTTCAGTGTACTCCCTGGACCATTACAGAGAGCTCTACACGTAGGCAGCTGAAAATAGTTGCTGTGTGGAATAAGTTTTTGGCTTTGGTGTGTGGTTTAGCTCTAAGGAACCAAACACTTTGAGCTGAGCTGGTGAATAGTCCTGACCCTGCTCTGTGCTAAACTCTGAATCACATGAGGCACTAAAAGTCTATGGTGCATTGATCTCAAGAGGAGATTCTGATGTTTGGCCAGAACACCTTGTCTTGATGAAAGGACACTAATTTTTTGCCTTTAAAATCCTTTCCCACCCCAGCAGTTTTCCTTTTAGCTGTTTTGTTTTGGGGTTTTTTTTTTTTTTTTTTTTTTTTTTTCTTAGTGTTTCAAATGCACTTTCATTTCTCTTTTAGCAGATTTTTAATTATCGTGGTGCCATACTGAGATGTGGCTGAGATGAAGACTCTAGCTTGTTCTGAGTCACATCTGCAGATCTTGTAGGTAAAATCTCTATGGTAACTGACACATGTTGGGTAGTAGAAAAAAATGCCAAGAACTAAAGGTTAATTGCTGTTTTGTTTATACATGTTTTGTGCAACGCCAGTGTTGCAAGTTGGGTAACCAATTAGAATATGGATATTAACAGACTGAGCATCTTTTTTTGTTCCTTGGATACCTGCAGAACTATTTTAAATAATTTAGAAATAATGATCTCTTTTTATATAATCTTGTGCAGGGAGCGATTGTATCCTGGTCAGCTTTTTTTTTTTTTAAATGGGGAAGGAAGGTACCTGCCACTGCAGAGGGAAATCTTTTTCTTCATATAACAGAAAAGACCTACCTGCCATTCTTCCCCTGTCCACAACATGAATAGCTTTGTGTGGTCATTGTTCTAGCAGGACATCTAGAGAAAAAGCACAAGGAAAAGCAACTAAATAAACAAATAAACAGAAGAAATTTCGCTCATCTCACCCATGACAAGCTAATGTTTTGTATAAGGCTTTGGAAATCCTTTTGCTGTTCAACATGTGTGCACTGGTCTTCAAATGAAGTAGTTCAGGTCTTTAAAAATGTACTGTCAAAGTGTCTGGTTTCTCTTTCAGGGGATTTCCTAGACTCATAAGAAAGCAAAACATTAATTCAATTTAGGAAATGAAAGGCTTGTTGACTAGTTTTCTCTCCTTACAGTATTTTCTGTCTCTGTGAAAATGCTTAAAAAGTACACTGGGGGTTAACTGTGTCACTGGAAAGAATACTGTTTTAAGAAAAATTCTCCTTACTTTTCATGGCCAAATGTTATAGACTTCATTTGTAGAGACAGGTGTATCTGTGATGAAATATTTATCCTGATTTACTCAAATACTGAGAGAATTGGTAATTATGGATTATAGTCAGTTTAAAGATGGGATGGCCTAATATGGATTATAATTTTAATTTCTCAAGTGTGTGCTTTTGGGTTGTGCTGCTAATGAAAATACGCTTTCTTCTTTTTCAGTGTGTCCATCTTTTTATTAGGCTGTTTGAGACTGCTATTTTTGGCTTTCCATGCATCCAGTAAAACCTGCTTAGAAAAACTTGTATCTTTTTTGCATTATACACTCCCATGGGGCAACAATTGTTATCCTTCTACATGAACATGGAAATTTCTAGTAACTTCTCATTATTTTATTTATTCTCTAGGAAGAAATGTTTCTGAATAACCTTCTTGCAATTAAAATTCCTCCAACAGTTCTTAATGAACTCCAGGGAGGTCTCTCTTCTCATAGATCTTAGCAGAGTGAATTAATGTGCGTTCAAACAAAATTAGAGATGTAATTACTATAACCTTTAAGAGAATAATTATGTTCCTAACACAATCACCCATGTTTTGGGGACCGTATTGCAAAGTCTTTTGGCCCCTTTTGCAGACTTACTTCTTTTCCTTATACTCCCTAATAGAATAGAAAAATTAGACTTTTGAGTCCCTTGAGTGCAAGCCAGTGACCTGTGGGTTCACAGTGTAACATTTGGTATTTCTGGCTCTGTTTTTCTTACTGTTTCGGGAATTGCAACTCAGAACCTATGAATGACATTTTGAGTCTAGGAAATCTGCTTAAATTGAATGAATAAAAAGTTGCTAGGGATGCTCAGGACTAATACTTTTCTAAACAGTAAAATATTTGCCATTTGTTTATGTCAGTAAAATGAGAAATATTATGACACATCAGATGCTTGGAAAATACTATCTTTCACCACACATTTCTGAAAAAATGTGGTAAAATGTCCTGGATATTTAGATTTATTACCTTTCTGTATTTCTAAATTAAATCTGCTATCTGACAAATACAAAAAATCTTCTGCTTTAAAACCATGTCCTAAATCTGCAAGGCTGCTGCTTGCCTGCATGCTACTAACCAGAAAAACTCCACTTTTTGAGTAAAGTGATATTATTGATGATCTATGTGCTAGCTTTCTCACAAGCCTGTAAGTCCTGCATGGTTATAAAAAATAAAGAGAAATAAATGGTTTCAGTCTGCAGAATCAGCAAAATGCTACATATTGATGTTAGAAAGGTAGAAACCTAATGGAAATGATTGCAAACTTGATTTGTGTACAATGAATATTCATCATAGCATTTAAATAATCATGGAAAATGCTCTCATTATAAAAAATCAAGTTTAAAAAATGCAATGTGGAATGAGTTTTAGCAACACCCTTAAATCCTTTTTATCTGTTTTTGATATCTCAGTGTGCTGGTATCCAGTGTTTACTCAAATAAATATGCACAGGAGGATCAGCTGTGATTTTCAGAAACAGCACAATCTTATCCATATGGTTTTAACAAACACACAAAATACATATGTACCTGCAGTCAGAAAATATTACATGGGTAAAATGCTTGGGTACCATGTTACAAGGACAAGATGCTACATAACAAGCAGTCATATAAATTTGAACACATAGGTATCAACCAGACAAACCATAAGATATGAGACACACAGTTAATGTAGCTAACAGGTGTCCAGTAGCTACCCCTTGGGCACTCTGAGCTGTCTGATCTACCTGGCTGGAGAGTCGTGGGCTCCCTGAATTGAGATCCACACAGAACCTGGACTCTCCTACAAGGGAAGCCTGAATGGTTTCACAAACACTGAACATGATTCATTTTTGTCCCATCAGCTGTTTAACTGGGTTAAAGAAATACACATTAGTAAGAAGACTCACATCCATGTTTGCAGTCCTTCTAGGATCTATACCAAACCTGTTAAGTTAGAAGGAGTTTGATAGGTTACTCTGCTAATCAGGCAACAGGTAAAAACTTATTTTGAAGACACCAGAAAGAGCATAACTAAACTTTGGAAGAAAAATATAATTGCTTAATCAAATTCTGGTAGTAATTATTACAGGATACCACTCCCTGCCTTGAGCAGTCATGCAATCTGTATGTGTCATTAAATAGTTGTAGAACCTCATACCAAGATGAAGGAATTTATGCAGCTGGATGTCTTTGAAGATCTTTTGGGATGAAAGACATCACAAAAACTAAAGTTGAAAATGAAAATGTCCAGCAGGGACCACTGAAAAGAATGAAATTAAATGTCTTTTCATAGATAGACTTTCTTGAGTAAAATAGGTGATTTCACCTCTGTGTCTTATCACTAATTGCTTACTAAACACCCACTGCTGCCCAGTTCTTACATAAGATGCATATCAGGCTGACTACTTGCCCAACGGTCTCAACACAGATGAAAGAGAAAGGCAGGGTTTTCTATACACACTGGCTGTTTCTCTCTTGTGGAAAAAATGTCTAGCATGTTTGGAGTGTGACAGCTGCCTCCCATAAATATATATCCACTGAGAAATGCTAAAGAAATTAGGGGAAAGCCATATGAACCTTTTCTACTTTATTAAGAGCTGCAGGGAAGAGCCTTAAAGTTATTGTAAAGATGAAAGAAGAGGGTGTTATGTATCTTGGTCACAAAGTCTCTAAGCTGGTGGTTTATATTATTGAAGCATTCTGTACAGAAACATAAATTCTCATAATTGAATAAAGAAATGATTTTGTTGCTAGTGCATATTCTGTAAGGTGGAGTCAAGTATACAACTCCTAACTTCTGTGATTTGAAAATAAAGACAGGCCAGGATACTAAGGCAGAAGATGTGTCTGTTTCCCTGTTTCTTTTAGATTTTTCTTGATGTTATAGCTCTGTTTTTATTTTATGATGAAATCTGCCTTTGCCCCAGAGTGTATCAGTAGTAATGCATTTCCATGGTCCTTTAAGGTGATGAACACAACAAGCATTTATTATGGCTTAAGACATGAAGTAGTAAAATGTCAGGATGATGATGTATTGGAGGCAAGTGAGACTCAGGGACATCACAGGGCCATGAAGTGATGGTTCCTGAAGTTTTTCTTAGGCTTATCAGAAAATCTTGCATGACTAAGGTGGGGACAGCACTGTCCATACCAGGAACTTCAGTTGCCCAACTAAGGAGGGGGACAAGAGATACCCAGTCAGCTCAGAGAACCTTAGAACATTACTTGCCTGAATCATAGCACAAGAGGAATGATACCACTGTTACTGGACTTTAAAAAAATCTACAGTAGTTACAGTCTTGAGTTATGGTCAGCATGGAGGTTGACAGGTGACTAAAGAAAATCATCTTGTGATCCTATAAACAGTGGTCCAAAGTTAGGCCCTTTGAGTTCTCCCTGAACCACAGTAGGCTGTGCCAGCATCTCTCTCTGAGTGAGATGCCTCTTAGAGCTTCCAAACTCTCAATTTTGCAATACTACCCAAAAGCTGATGATGGGGCCTGGGCTGATACTCTACTCCTCAAGGTTCAACCCTTGAATACTGAGAAATTCAAAGGCATTTAACGTGAGTACTTCTCTGAACTTGAGAGGAACTTTTAACCATTATGCCTACATACATTTACATATGTACATCTTTGTATCTTTGTGTGTTTTTGTGTGAATCAATTCAGTCACCCTGTAGAACATATACTGTGTATGTTGCTCTTGTAAACTACAGTTAAGTCCCTGTTGTAACTGTAGCAAATACTATTGAATAATTTTGTTAATGTTAAAGTAAATTATAAAGTGCTGCTAAATTCTTTAAATGTATGCCATTGTCCAAGTCTGAGACTAGAATTGGAATGAGCCACACCTAATCTTGAACAGGAGTTTGGAAAGCAAGGGGGCCAACCCTGAACCTTGTGCCTCAATGGGAGGGTCTCCCTTACCCTTACCCTTTGTGTCTTTACCCTTAAACATCTACAGTCTCTGTGTAAACCATCCAAAATTGACTATAATATTTTTTTCCTTTGTATGTTTCATCCATGTTGTAGCAATAGAGTGAACCTTGCCATCAGACTTTGCCACACTTTCTCAAATTTGTATTAAACATACCTTTGTTAATATCTTTGATGATGATCCTCTGATGATGATCCTCTGATGATGATGACCTAAACCATGCATTCATGATAGTCATAATTTTCCCAATTCCTTTTTATTTTCCTGGTCTTGATTACAAGAATATGCTGTGTGTTTCTGGCTGTGCTCATTATATTTACTGTCCCATGTTGTGACAGGCTTGAGGATGAGAAGAATAATGTTCTACCACCTCTGTTGATTGATACTCTCAATTTCTTTGACTACAGCTCTTTGCTACATGCCATCAATATGCAGCCTCACACTAGCAGCAGAATTGCATACCAATATATAATATGAGAAAAATTCTTGAGCTTTTCAAGACTTGACTGAGCACAATCCTGCTCTGAGCAGATGGTTGGACTAGAGAGCTCCAGAGATCCTTTCCAACCTGAACTACCCTGTCAGTCTATATTTCTAAGACACGGATTCACAATTTACAGGAGTTAGTAAGTGTTTCTCCAGAAAGTATCCACATGTATGCCTAAGTTTGAAGTAAATGTGAGGTACAGTGAAGTTGTTTACCCTTTAGCATATCAATAACCATAGGTCTGCACCACGATCTGTCATCTGCCAACTGCTTCTTTTGCTCATGTCTTTTAGTGTAAAAATGGGCAGAACAGCTGAGGCAAATTCAGGAAACAGGGAAAAGCTCGCATATAAGAACATGGCATTTACAACAGCAAACGTCACTGCAATCACAAAGAAATTAAAGGAGGTTTCACTGATAGCTTTGTAAGTTCAGCAGTGTCTGTTTGAGAGGAAATCACCTGCAGTGAAAATATAATCTGCCAGGAGGTATGTGAGTGACAGCCCTTGTTTCACAGTGAAACCTCAGACCACAGGGAATGACTTATGGTTGGGCCTAGACTACAGCTGATGGCATAAGATGAAGGACCTCGTGGAAAAGGCTTCATCATCACAGTTTTCTCATATAAGTCACTCTGCTTAACTTTGGTGCTGGGTAACCCCAAACATCTCCTATTTGGCAGGGGCAGACACAGCACCTGGTGCCCTGATAAGATTTCTTTTCAGGGAATATGGAGAAGGGACTGGTATAGACATGGATTATTTACATCTTATAAGGTGCTGAGGTCTCTTGCATAAATACAACCACAATAGCATTTGTCTGGCAATAAACATTTTCTGCTGTAAGTGCACAAGCTGGTAGTGGCAGCTCTGGGTAGTTCAGCCATTTTGCAATTTATTAAGAGTTGTCAGGGAAGACATTTTAAAATACTGGTCTGTTCATCACTGTAAAGTATTTACAGTGAGATTTTCATGTGAAAATCATTCTTGATCCATTCACTAATATTTACTGTCTCTTTGATTTTTATGTCAAATACAAAATTATTGTTTCTTCAGGGAAGCAAGTGTGAAAATCAGATATCTTCCTACATCCCTCTCCTGCAGAGCTGGGCACAGATGTGAATAGGGCCATAAACTATGGAGTTATCCCTGTGCACTTTTCTGGACTGGCTAAAGCTGGTACAGTATAGTCCTAATCCATGCCTGTAGCTCTTAAAAACTGTGGAGATAGAAATGAATAGCAGTTTGTTTAATAGCAATGATATTGCTGTTCATAGTGACAATAATGATAATGATGGTGATTATAACAGCAACACCACCAACAATAGTAGCAATAATAATAATATTAATAATAATTATAGTAATACTTGTTTATTTGCATGTGTTTTATAAATGCCTTCTACTTAGCTGCAGCTCAAATCAGCAAGTCAAGGCTCAAAGAACAAAGTCCATTTGGTATGCTTTGAACAGTCTTTGGCTGGCAGAATGCTCCAGTCAGGGAAGATCAGCCTGTCTAGGGAGGAAATGCAGATGTGAGATGCTAGTTTTTTGGTTTTTTTTTTCAGATAGCCAGATTTTTTTTTTCACTGATTTGCTTTTGGGGCTTTTTTTCAGCTGTTTTTATTTTTTTGAGGAGGAGTTGTCTTGATGGACGTAACTCAATAGGTGAACTGCTTAGGTAGCTCATAACAACCATTCCTTAGAGTAATCACCACAGAGAGCTCACAATCTCCTTTGTCTGACTGGTCAGCTGAGTTGTTCAATGTGGTTTCTATTTTCTGTGAATTATCAAGAACAATAAAATTTTATGCATCTGCAGCTTTTCATTCATGAAAATCTCCTATATTTGGAAAAACATAATCTTCTAACAATGCAAACAAAATAAAGCTGTTCTTCACAGAAATGAAGATGAAAAGATGATCAAAACAACACATTTGTCCTCACAGCTCGCTTACGTCTTGCATTTGCAGGACTGAACATGTAGTGAGAGGACTGTTACAGAAAAGAGACATAAAAATCATGGAGAGATGCTCTGTAAGAGTCCTGCAGGAGGCACATGCACCAGGAGGGACTGAGGCATACAGGGAGCTGAATATGTGCTTTCATGGCACAGGAAGAGGCTACCAACACTGTGATGCTGTCTGTGGCATGGCCTGATCTGGTCCCTAGTGTGCACAGCACCTCTCTGCCACCTCACCCAGGGGCCCTTCTTTCCTTGCAGGGAAACACACAGAGAAAGGCTGGAAACCTCTTCAGTGTACTCAAAGATGATCCATTGTCTGGACACAGAGACCATACAGCAACCTATTCCAAAATGCCAATGCAACCATTAGGATGAAGAAATAAGGGAACAGAGCAGGTACTGAAACATCTGCAGTCTAGGGACATGATTGACTACTTGTCCAAATACACTGAAGTGGCCAGCTATAAAGTGCTACCAGACAGAGACAAAAGGAGCCAGCTGAGATACCAATACCATGCTGAATGTTCACATGACAGTTGAAGAGAGGGTCAGTGCTGGAAGGAGGAATGTCACAATCTTGAATGTGTTGGAGACAGCATGACAAATGTCAGAAGAGTTTTGGCAGTGGTAGTCCAATATCCAGTGTGGGCAGTGGAAGCATTAGTGTGCCTTCCATTACCTTTGCACTAAATGTGCAGGGCTTGGCACTTTCTGGCCATAAAGTTAATTCTGTAAGTACAGAAACAGATGGATAGATAAGCTTCCAGCTGCAGAGCATTCATCTAAGGGAAAATATGGAAGGAATGTAAATTCATGTGCAGATCAAATAAGATTTCTAATCATAGAGCCCTTTGGATTGCAACGTAGATCTTATGGGTCTGTTTCCATACACAAAAATTCTTGATCTGAAGCTTTATTATTATCCTTATATATAGATATTTTCCTGAAGAATCTTCATTTTGGTTTTCCTAAGCAGGGAAAATATTGGTGCTAACTAGATATTCAAGACATTTTGCTCTAAAAGAGGTTCAACTAGAACAGACTTTACTTCCACTTGGGCTTTGGTCCATCGTGGTTTTTTCCTACACATGGAGTTCTGATTTAAGTGGGGGAACTACAGAGCTGAGGCAGCATCATGCAGCATGTGAACACCTGCTATGCTGGTCTTTACAGAAAGAAGAGTAACATTTGTGTAACCTATAGTCTCAGGTAAATGTCTGCCTGGCAAAATCCAACAGAGATGCTTCAAAAGAAGGGGATATTTAT
Organism: Cettia cetti; assembly: GCA_013401135.1. Taxonomy (NCBI): domain Eukaryota; kingdom Metazoa; phylum Chordata; class Aves; order Passeriformes; family Sylviidae; genus Cettia; species Cettia cetti. Next base: position 140,170 of record VZUI01001082.1, read on the forward strand.
TCCCTCATTGAGCCATGAACAATGTATCTCTGGATTTCTATTTTGACCCCTGTTATTCCCTAGCCCCAACTCTGTGGTAGTGACAGAGCCTTTGTATGTGATACAATCAATAATATTCTTGTTTGTGATATTTATTTGGAACAGAGTGCCATCAAGATACAAAGATGTAACCCTGACTTGTTACTCTGACATGACTGTATCTAAATGCAGTGGCACTAGTCCACTTTGAGGGTGGACAAAACCAGATGAGCAATGAGGTCTCCATGGCTTGCTTTATTCTCAGCTGCAAGCTCCTTTATTACTCTCCCTATAAAACACGTTTGTTCATGAGAGTGGTGTGCATAAGGAAGCACCTGCTCTCCTCTCTCATCATTTGAAAGCAGCTCTTTCCATTGCTCTGAAACTTCATAGAGAAACCCTCTACTGTTTCTCTTAGTGAGTGCCTTGTTTCATTATGAGGCTAACAGAAAAAAATTCAAAACCAAAATAACAGATCAATGAGAAAGAGTTTTAATGTTTTCACAGTGAAGTGCAAGTAAGCTTGGCCAGAGAGTACAGCTGGTATGTATTGTCTTGCTTGGTGCATATTTAGCCACATCAACACCTAGCAAAAATCCCTTATTTTTTGAGCTTTTCTTTTTTTCCCTTGAACCCTAATAAATACAAATGCTTATATTTGGAACATAGTGTGACATTCAGACAGCTGCATTTGTATGATGGCATCTGCTAAAGAATTTAGTTAATTTTTAAACATAAGGGTTGTTTTAGAGTATATCAGCTCAATGTGTTGTAAATCTAGTACTGTGATATAAATATTATACATATATATGTGCAGACATATGCAGCCACTGGGGTTAGGTCCTCCTCCTCTGCCACCACATTTCCAATTCAATTTATCTGAGCTAGGAAACAGTTCTAGTAGAGTGACCTTTGCTGGTTTTCAATTCAATTTGGACCTCTATTCAGACTGACTCTCTAGCTTTATCTCCTTGAGACAGCACATTTTAAAAAATGGTTTGTGCATGTGTTAAAGTTAGGGCTTCTTCATTGAAGCAGTTCTAGGCAGTATGTGAGGTTTGAGAGGAACAGACCATCCTTCCCGCCTGGCTCTCATTTCAGGCTGCCTCTGATAAGAACTGATTAACTAAAGAGTGTGATGCCTGAGATGGCAGCATCAGTAAACTGCTTGCATGCAATGTGTTAACAGATTTAGAATTTAGGGTCTGCATACGCCTGGTACTTCTCATCCTGCTCACATTAAAGTGTGTATAAAAATGTGAAGCAACTCACTAGATTTAAATCACTTTGCATGGTCAAGGCCTCAAATATCACAGTTGGTTTTACACAGAAAGCCTTGCACAATGATTGATTATACATAAAAGAATAAGGATTTCTTTCTTATGCTTCAATTTTCACAGGGAATAAAGTTGCATAATTGAGTCTGGGTGCCTTAAACACAGTGTCATAAAACACAGCATTCCTTCTCATTATTGCTTTTAGCTTTATTCAAGACTAATAGCATTTAAGTGTGTTATTATATTATGACTGTTTGGTACCATTTAAATTTTTTTTATGGGCACTCACATCCCTTAATGTAAAACAAAACTGTAGCACACTTATCCGGTTCAGCTTTTGAGTCAAGAACTGAATGTACACAGTGACTGAATTTCCTTCTGGTATCTCAAGTAAGACCTGCTGTGAATTGGATGTGACATTATGTGAAGGAATCCTGTTTGGCTGCTGATACAACTTAGAGGCTTTCTGCTTGAATGCTGGTAATGTACATTTTAGTTTTATTTAATACCTAAATCAAATTTCAGAAGACTTTTTTTGTTTGTTTGTATAGTCCTTGGATTCCTGTGATGATGACAACAAATGGCTCATGAAACAAAGGGACTTTTACACACCTGTAGGTGAAGAAGTTAGGGGAGATTTTGGGCTCCCTTTCTAGCTGAACAGGTAATTTCATCTAAGTGCAGCCCATGATGATAACTCATTGACACATTTGCTCCTGAGATTTTTCCCTCTCACTGTTTCCTTACACATTGTGTCTCATTTATACAGAAATGGATTGACTTTTTTGAAAATCAGATGATCATGACAGAGAATATGAATCTATGTTTCCCTATCTGGATGTTCATGACTTGAATACTTCTTAAATTGTGCTGAGCTGAGTGTAGCCGGATGATGAGTAGAACCATGTGAACAATGCTTCCATCAGCCACTTGAAGCAGATAAGCCCATGAATAATTCAGCACAGGAGAGTGCCTGGCTCTTCTCTTGTAGCTTCACAATAGGTCACAAGTGACTAAGCTCAGAAGAGGATGTGTCCTCTGTATAATTAGTCTTTCTTTAACACTACTGAATTAGCACTTCTGCTTTATTGTACCCTGAAGGTAAAATGGTTATTAGGTTACAGAACAAGCAAATTATTGCTAAATGCCTTGAGCAGATTACTTAAGAGCTTCTGACTATCAGTTTATTAACTACAACTTACATCATCAGAAAATCTTAAGCATTAAAAAAATATAATTTGAATATTTAGCTTAAATATAATTTTAAAAAATTGTAACCCTCCCCTCCTCCCCCCATTCTGAGGCTCAGTGTTGCTGCAAAGAGGTTCTTTCAAATACACTAAGCTTGTTCTTTACAGAAACCCAAGGTGAGGCAACCAGGGGACTATTTTCCTGGACCAATTTCATAGCTAAATTACCCTCTCTAACCTGGCTTAGAAATTTTAGAAGGAGCTCTTGCTGCTTGATTAGTTCTTTCTGATAGTACCTTCCAGGTACAGGGCCCTGAACAGTGGTGCCTTGGCTGGAATCATTATATGCAGGCTTTTGGGAGCCTTCCAGGAGCTGCATCCTAAAAAGCCTTATGATGCTGTCCCAGAGGATAATTTTACAACTGGTTTTACTGACCTGATATAGTGCAGGTGCCTCAGCAGGTGTGTCAGGGTAACTTAGTGGCTCAATGGGATGCCGGGCTAAGGAGAAGAATGAGCAGCAGTTCTTGGAAGTGCAATTGCAGCCAGAGTTATCACCTTGGGAAATTAGAGTCTATGTCACTTTGGCACGTAGATTTTTGGCCTGAACACTCCTAGGTATCTCTCCTGGGCATTTAAGCCTGCCTGCAAGTTACTCTGAGCCACTGTTACAACATACTCTGTCTTCTTCCTCTTCCACCAGCTGGAAGGAGGTGACCAGAGTCCAATCAGAAATAGAATATGGGAGTAAAATATGTTGGAAGAATCTCAGGACCAAAATTGCTAATAGCTGTATTGCACATTTTGACATGAAGCAATCAATTACCAGAAAAAAAAAAAAGTTATTCTGTGACATTTTAGAGCTTTTAATTAGACAGAGAAATCTATGTAAAGTATCAAGAATTTCAGAATAAATGCACAGATTTTAAATGTACATTGGGGTGTTCTTTCATTTTCTATGGGGTTTTATTAACAGATATCAGCTTTCCATCAAAGGGCCTGAGAAGATCCTTGCTGCTGCTGAGATCAATAAATTGGTAAGGAATGGGTTGCATTAAGCTGAACCAATAGCAACCTGGTATTGGAGCAATGAGGGAGAGCTTTATAACAATGCAAAAGATGAATTCTCCACATTGCAGATAGTTCAGACCTTGCACATATTACAGACATATAACTAGTATATTTAAACAATGCTCTTGTTCCGTTGAAGCACTGCACATCCCATAGAACCAGGTTAGCTGGACTTAACTGGATAATACCAATATCAATATTAGTATTATCACACATAATTTTTGTTAGTGTGTCTAAGAAAGTGGGTTTTGTTTCTCTAACCAGATCAGCTGCCCTTCCAGGTAACCATCCCGAGGTTGTATACTGGCCATGACATTCTATGGTGTGGAATATCCCTCTGGTCAGTTTGGGTCACCTGTCCCAGCTGTGCTCCCTTGCAGTTTCTTTTACAGACCTCCTCACTGGCAGAGCATGAGACAAGGAAAGAAAGTCTATGACTTGAGAAAAACATGACTTAGCAAAAACTAAATTGTCACTGTTTTATCAACCCCATTTTGCTTCTGAATCCAAAACACAGCACTGTAACAGCTACTGAGAAGAAATTAACTCTACCCTAACTGAAACAAGGATAGGAGATAAAGTGCTACTATTTCTCTGCAATTAAACTGTTTTTTTCCTACTATGCAGAAGCCTCTCCTTACAGGAAAAGATGACACGAACCCCTTTTGGATATTTGTTTGACAGCTCAGTATTAAAAGTACTCTGCTAATCATTTCCTAGACAGAGATGGTGGCAGTGTTGGATTTTCTCTCCCTTCAATAGCTGGGAGTTAATGACCTGCAAAGATTTATGAGTAGAATTATGTTAATGTGAGCTGGTTAAGTCAAATTCAGAAGAAGGCAAGGTTGGGGGAGGCTTGTATTTGGAATTTGGGATGTCCTTTTGTCTATTATTCCACCATATTCCATAGAAACAAAGTGTAAGGTGGATGCTCCCTATGGTGCTTTTTCTTAGCATGATGGTGTTTTCTTTTGTGAGATCAGGAACCCAGAGCCCAGGAAAAATTAATGGAAAATTCCAATATAAAAACAAATCAAAAATAAAGACGATTAATTTGAATGAGGCTGCTATGAAGCAAAATCTATCAAACAGTCAAATTTCAATACTCATTAGTTTGCATCAGAACAACAGAACTGCTTTGGGAAAGGTAAAAGGGTTACAGCTGTTGCCATGCCAGTGGCCTTCATGCTGAGACTCTCCAACAGATCCCTGCTTTCCTACCAAAGGGCTGGTGGAAGGGGAAAGACATTGGTCCCACTCTCTTAGGTTAGCCTGGGATTAAACAAAAGGTGTTATGAAAAAATAATTGGATGCAGCTTGGGTCACATTAGGCAGTGTAACTTCCAGTGTTAATTAAGTTTCCATACTGTGCCTAATAAAGTTTTAGCAGACTTAAGCATGGCAAATTTGTGGATGCAGCAGGTTTTCTACTTGTATAGCACTACTATGTGAATATTATTTCATAGAAATGAGGGTGTAGAGCACCTCATTTATATTCCATCTCACCCCTCCAGGGCTGCAAAACCTTACAGCTGTGGACAGTAACTGAAGGTGATGATGAAACCAAGAATGATTGGATGTAGCAAATGATAACAAATTAGACAGAATTCACATTCAATAACTTATTTCCTTCTTGAAACATATTGAAATATGTGCAGATAAAATGTCAGGGTTAAATTAAGACCTTAGTAATGGATATGGCTCAAAACCAAAAAACACATTTTGGGTGGGTGTCCAGAAAACCAGAATCTGACTTAAAAACACGTCTGAACATGATTTCCTATTGAGACTTGTCTGGAGACATTTCTCTTTTATCCCTTATACTCCCTGAAAAGAACAAGGGCCTTGCAAACAGTGTAATATGTTAACAAAGATAAGTTGTACAGTACTAGTTGTAGGTTTCCATGACGATACCTGCTGATGCTCTGTGATTTACCAGCACTAAAGCTGACAATAATGAGACAAAGAGAAACCTGTCTTATTGCTCCTCTAAGGAAAACAGGTTGAGAATTCCATGCTAACCATACGCAGTTTTTCTTTACAGGTCACAACAGGTTTTCTGCAAAGGTTGTGTATTTCTGGATACCATCCAGGACAGCATGTTTTCAGGTCTTCCTAGAATCCTTGGGAAGTGCTCATATTATTGTGAATGGCTAAACTCTATAATCCATACCAGATTTTTAAACATATGATCACTATTTGCTTAGTGGTAACATAAGATTTCCTAGGGCAGGAATTCCAATTCCCATTTATGATCAGAGGTTTGTAAGGAATATACATGTCTAAAAATTCATTATTTACTTATTGATTAGGATTATGGTTGAATTGATTCGTTTACATGGTGGTTAATGAAGATAGAAAAGAAGACAGACAAAAGAGAGGAAGAAGATTCAATTTGGCTATCTAAGATCTAGATGAAGTTCCATGAAATTGTGGTGCTTTTTGGAGAAATTTGAAAGCCCTGAAATGCAGCTGATGTAGATCAGCAAAACAAAAGTTTTCTCACACAGCTCTGAGTTGTAAGAAGATCTGCAATTTGTCTTCCATATTTTTTACTATTTTGACCTTGAAGTGTGATTAAACGTCCTTGTGAGCTGTCTTAAAAATCCTGGATTTGGCAAAATCACAAAGCCATTCTTTCTTGCTGTGATTTCATATTTCTTGTTCTTCTCTTCAGCAGAAAATCAACTGAGCAAAACAGACTGAATATAAGAAAAGAATAAAACTTCGTGATGCTTAACCAGACTCACTTAGCAATCACATTCTGAGTGAAAATTCTGCTTGCTCTACTGGGTTTTAAGTTACCCATGTTTTATGTTTGCTGATGTCTCCCCATTCCACAGCAGTGGCATTATTTATTTATATTCTTTATGGATTAAATATTGCAACCTGAATTCAGTTGTGTTGCCCTTAACCAAAAAGTCTGTTTCAGCTGGTGCATTGCATGGCTATTAGAGAACTGTATTCAAAATATTATTTTTTTGCTATAAAGTACTTTGATTTCTACATATTAAAACTATATGAAGGGCTGTAAATTATCTAGATTTATACAGATTTAAACTCTATAAAAGTGGATATTATTATTGTTTTGTAATTATTATTGTGATTATAGTTTTTTTTCTGGGAAGCAATTTTACAGCTCTGAACCAGCCTTAAAATCAACATAATCCACCAAGCACTTAACAGTTCATTAACTCACCAGTAACTGATGCTGGGTTCTGTTATTAGAAGTTTTTTATGTGGGCTATTCAGGTCTGATGGACAAAAGGCTTAATGGGCAAAGGATTAGACTCATTCCTGAAATCGGGGAATGAGCTCCCAATCCAAAGGAAGAAGCAATGGATAGCTGGCTGTGAGTGTTGCCAGGATGATTTTTCATTCTGAAGTAAAAGCTGTCAGCCTGTTATTCATGCTAATGCCTGTAGTGTTTGCTTAGTATTGGAATATCAGGTTTTAGCCACTTACTGATTTCAATGCAGTGATAGGACATACAATCTATTTTGTCTTGCATGATATTTTGAGCTTCATGTTTCAGAGGGGAGTATAATACTGAGGCTGATACATAATCTGTAACAGCGGTGTATGAAGTTATTAAAAGAAAAAATTACAGTTATTAATAAATGGCTAACTTAAACTGCAACTAATCATAGAGCATCCTGAGTTGGAAAGACCCACAAGGATCATCAAAATCCAGCTCCTGTCACTGCATAGAACAGTCCTAAGAGTCACACCACATGCCTGAGAGATTTGTCCAAACTCTTCTTGAATTCTCTTAGGTTTGGTGTTGTGACCACTTCCCTGGAGAGCCTGTTCCAGTGCTCAGCTACCCTCTGGGTGATTAACTTTTTCCTGATATCCAGCCTAAACCTTCCCTGACTCAGTTTCATGCCCTGTCCTCCAGTCCTGCCACTGGTCAAGAGAGTGAAGAGATTGGTACCTGCCACTCTGCTTCCCCTTGTGAAGAAGTTCTAGACCGCAATATTTCCCCTCAGCCTCCTCTTCTCCACACCGAACAAGCCAAGTCATCTTCATCACTCCTCAGCATCTTATTCCCCAGTCTGTCTTTACATCCAGGGTTGTCCAACACGCTTGTCTTTGTTAAACTTCCTACGAGGAAGTTGGGGAAAACTGGCCCTAGAAAGGAGCCCTGAAGAATCCCACTGGTGACTGGCCACCAGCCTGATATAAAGCAATTTGTTATAACCATTTGCACCCAAACCATGAGCCAATTGCTCACCCATTGCATGATGTGTCTACCTAATTTTTTCTAATGTTTACCTAATATTTAGAATGCCACTATATCTTTTCAGTTTTTTCATAGGAATAAAATTATTACCATTCTTTTCCATCCTGTGCAAGTTTACTAAGGACAACTAGAGAATGCCGCTTGAAATATTCATGCTTTTTATGAAATGTGGTCATATATATTTCTAGCTTTGGACTGTTAAAGTAGAATCCTTCCCAAATAATTATTTTATTAAAAAATATGAACACAAAGAAGATACAATATACAGATTCAGGCTGACAGGCACAAAATGTTTTACTTAGGTTTTATGCCTGAAAATTTGTCTGCTATTTCTTGTAGAAAATGGAAGGTTTAGAAAACAGCATTTTCTAGAAAGAAAAATATTCTGCTAAATATTCTACCACTTGCCTCATGATGGCTAATTTATAGGCAACAGATTTTTTTTTAATAGATAGTATTATTAGGATCTACTATACAAAATGAGCATTTTTTCATATTAAATAGAATAGGTTTTCACTGGTATTGTTTTATGAAACAGGTGTTTCTGCAGTACTAATTTTTTTAGCCAGAAAAAAAAAAAAAAGAAAAAAAAAGAGGAAAAGTCTGCCTGGTTTGCACCAGATTGTTTGTGTTCTTGAGTGACAAAGTAAAATGACATCTGGCAGGAATTTCAGAAAACCAGGCAAATCCTGTGCCTCAGAAATGTGTGATATATGTGGGGAAGCAAAGAGTGAGGGGCCTGTGTGCAGTCTGAGCTTTCACAGGAAATATACAATGAAAACCCAGGCTGCTTGCATTCATTAAAGAGCTCATACTGCTTTTCACAGGACAGAAATTCTTTCTCCATATTGAATAGTTCATCAAAAATTATCTCAATTATAAAACTACTGGAAGATGATCTTATTACCGTATGCTAATGAGCATGTCCTCCTACACTGATGCAGCAGACACCTGTTAGAGAGGCTTCTGTTTTAGGTTATTGTTAAATATTGTTAAACAGTCACCATGTTGCACTCCTATAAATACATATTTTGTAAAATGATTAAATTCTAGTGGCATTCCATGAGAGAGAAAAGCTATTTGACTCATTATTCTGACAGGAAGAAAGCAGTAAAAAGTTTGTCAGTGGGCCAAAAATTAACTACAATTAAATTATGGATGGGGAGAATATCTATGGGTGCATTTGGTTGAACAAAGAAAGTTAAAGCTATCCAAACCATTTGCACTCCAGCACATAAATAAACTACTGCCTGTTGGGATCATGAAGAAAATTGTTTCAGAGGCATCTTATTTCAAAATTGTCTGATGGTAGTTAAAAACTAGACTACTTATATTTTCTCTGCAAGTAGTTTTTCAAGTTTATACTATCTTGCCTCTCTCCACTATAAAATTTTTCTTGCCTCATGCAAATATGCCTTTAGCACACAGTTGCTCAAGGGAGGGGCTAAGAGTTACTGATGCCAAGGCATTTTGTTATTTTTAATACTATTATTCTGATGGGAAAAAACCCCACCAAAATATTTGTTAGTAGGCAAACTATTTTCTATTACTAAAGCATGGCTTATAAGAAAAAATGGCTTATAAAGCCATTGAAAAGATTTCTTCAAGCATCTGAAGGCTGAGTATGATACTGAACCTCCATTCTCAGCAAAATAGCTTTCATGGTGGTCTGCTTTATACTTCCTTATGTATACCTAAGTATTTTGGATGAAAGGTCTTTAAAATCCTTAATATTCTGTTCCTGTACCCATGAGAGTCAGTAATAAATTTCCTTTAGCTTCAGTTGCATAGAAACAGGATCTGACAGGTTAAATCTTGTAATTTCTCATCAAAATACAAGCAGGTTGTCATCATTTAGGTTGTTTTTCACAGTGAGACAAGCTTGAACAACGAATTGTCAAGAAAAGAGGGGGGACAGAGATGTAAACAAATGAAAAGATTCTTAGCTCTTTTCCTTGGCTCTAAACATTAGGCTGCAGAGTCTGTAAGATTTTTTACTTATAGACTCCAAGAATTTTGAAACTGTCTCACACAGGTGTGCCCAGGATGCTTAGGCTGGGAATGTTCCAGGTAACACCTGGCTTCATTGGTACATTTTTTTTTTCTTTCTATATGAAACAGCTAAATTTGTTTGCTCAACAAGCAGATTTACCAGCAAATAGATTAGACATGGCTTTCACTCCTAATCAGCGACATGACATCTTCTTAAGCAGACTCCCGTTCACCTGTTTGCCGTTCTGTTTGAAGGAACTTGCCAATCACCATTTAGATCTCCTAATGAATTTAACTTGAAAAATCAGCTGCTGTGCTGCAGATGTCCATCCATCAGTTTGCTCCTGAACTTTCCATCAGGAATGTTTGACTGTATGGTTATTTATCTACTAGGGCAGTAAAACTGTCCCAACTTCTCATAAATTCTAATGGGTGTTTAAGAGGCCATAATTTAGAATTATAGCGCTATAAAGCCATCTTCCTTCATTATTTAATAAGCAGACCCTAAATTAATGTTATATATTCTTCCTTGTTTGTAGATCTCATGCCCTTTCTGTTATACCCATCTATCCATGTTGCTCTGGCCAATGATAATAAAACCTTACCATAGAGAGAGACTTAATCCAGAAAAATAATTTATTTCAGTGGCTAAAGAAAAAGTAATATTATAACCTATATTTAACACCGGACAATCTGTATAGACATGGAGTGAAGTGCAAATGTAATGAACTGGAAAAAAAAATGAAATATGAAATACTGAATAAAGTTTCAACTGGAAAAAATCTTAAGTAGACAGTAGGGAATTCACTACTCAGACAAGATTTTTTTTTTTCTGTTTGAATCATTTATAACATCTTTCCCTGGTGTTCACCGAAGACTACAGTTTTACTCACCTAAATGGCACTAATAAGGTGCCTCATTAATTGTTGTCATGAAACTTAGAAAAATTTAAATCTTGGATAATTCTACTTTTCTCTCAACTATATTGAAATTGAATAGTGGGCAAGAAACCCCCACAGAGCAAAGTTGTACAGTGTCATTAGAAAATAGTCTAAAAAGAAGTGAAAATGATAAACAGAAGTTCATTATCTTAATTTGCATTCCCTATGGATAATTTGTAAAGATGTCAATTATTTCCTGTAAAGCTCAGTTAAATACATCTTATGTATGATTCTGCTCGAAGTGATCCTAAGTCAGTTGAAGCTTTTGTAAATCTGTCACTGTGCATCCAAAACATAGATCTCCCTCCTGTAAGGAATACATAAGTGAAGGAAGGGTGCAGTCGTGCTGTGTAATTATGGCACAGTGGAGGCATGACCCTAGAGTAAGGAAATTCATAATTACCTAAAAGATGGACAGTACTTCTCAACACCTAACTGCACATGAAAAGGGTCAGAAAAAGGGCATAAAAGAAATAATAGAAACAAAAAAAATCTCAGTAAGGAGGCATGGCATCTATTCAACAGATGCAGAAAACAAAAGAAACAAGGTAATATAAAAAGATGAAATCAGAGTCAGTCAGATAATCCTCCCTGATTCTTTCTCAGGGAGAAAAAAACAAATGAAAACTAGTGAAAATCATTATGCAAATAGATGTGAAGAAGTGCTTTTTAAGATGAATAATAATTGTTGGTGCCATTAGACATGATTGAGACGAAGCTTAAAGGAGGTTCAGAAATGAATTGCACATTTATATGAATAATAAACACACAGAATGAAATTACAATAACCAGGGCTTATTAGGTTCTTCTAATTCAATATCATGCATCTATCACATATGCTAGAATTAAACTTAGATCTATATTATACTCTAATACAGTAATGAAACAACAAGAATTATACTCCTTTACTTAATGGACTCAAGAAGGCCTAAAAAGAATTAGAAATGATTGACATATGGAAAAAGTTGTTATATGCAACAAGACCATGTAAGACAAGCAGCCTGTACCAGTACTGAAGCCAAGTAAAAATTCTTGGAGTTCTGTTTCATGTCCTGACCAGAATAAAGATTGAACAGACTGTAGAAAATCACACCACAAATAATTGAACAGCTTCTTCTCAGAAAAGAATACCTTCCTAGAGAGACAATTTGCTTGGTAATTAACGGAATATTTTGCTATAGAATAGAAATTTTATGCTGTGACTCGTTATTTCCTAAAGGCAATTTTACCCTGGCTGCTGACTGAAATGGCATTTTTCAAAGGAGACCATCCCAAGGCTGCCAAGTTCTTTCACTGCAATTCATGATGCCAATCCAGCACCTCTACTTGCATATCTCATCAGCAAGATATTTAACCTTTATCTTGGAACCCATTGGAGAAGGATAGGGAAGTGTGGGGGGAAGAGGAAAGGAGAGAGAGAGAGTGTGGGGGTGTGTTTGTGTGCAGATGTGTGTGTTCACTCATGCTGTGGGATAAGGCTCTTGGAACATGTGAAGAGCTACTTCCAGGCCACATGGGCTAGAAGAAGGGATAAAAATTTTCAGGAAAAAGAGAAGGAAAGAGGAGCCTAAAAAAAGCAAAAGGAACTAGACAGCGGGTCTCTACTTCGTTTTTGGACCAGGTATAGATTTCCTTTGTGTCACTACAATTATCTGCTGGTTCAGATAGAGGGGCATCTGAAAAAGGTCTGCTTTTTCCCGGCTCAGGGAAATAGTTACCATTCATAATTAGAGATGACAAGCTAGACTATACAGACCCCATGATTTTTTTGCTCCTGTGTGCAAATAATACTTGAGACGCTTCTAAAATGGCCAGATGAATTAATTTTGCCCAACCCAGAGCCATCCTAAGGGAATTCAACTGTCATATCTCTACCCATTCCTCTGTGCCTCAACCAGAACCATGGAGGTGTTGTATGTCTTACTGCCTTGCAATGGCAATGATGTAGGTATTGCCAATTTCACACTACATGTGATGGATGGCAATTGATTAAAATACTGTATTAAAAACAACAGGATGTTTGCTTGGAATAATTTTTTTGATTTAGCAAATGTTAGAACTAATAAAAGAAATTGCTTCTATCAGCTTTCACAATAGTTTAAAACTTATTGAGCACAACCAGACAAGTGTTTAGTTATCTGGAGGAGAAAGCTTGAGCAATGGGCTGGAAAAGCAAGGTCTTATAAAATACGCCCATTTTTAAGATTTAGTTTCAGTCTCTTCTTTTCCTCCTCCCTGTCAAGTAATTAAAGTTCTTGACTTGTTTCAAAAAGGCTCAGATTAAATTTCATTTTGTTAAGCACCTCAATTTTTCAGCTAGGAAAAAAAAGACCATTAGGAATTTGCATTATCCATTACAGCCTCCTTCATGATCTGAAATTTATATGGGAAATGCTAATTGGACATTCATCATAATAAAGATAATGATTTCTGTAGTCTCCGCAGTGATAATTAAGATGAAAGATGAAAATGATGCAGAGTGAACATTGTATTCTTTATTTGCTGTGAATGGAGAATGGAAAATTAATTCTGTCCTTGTCTGCAGGGTAGGGGTGCCAGGCAGGGATAGAGGGGAACATGTACAAGAAATTGTTTTGTCTAAGACATCTGAATTTGCTTAGGGGAAAAATGGTCCTGCTGATTTTACTCCAGTACTCAGATGAAGAAGGCTGATATTGAGTGTAACCTCCTCCTGCTATTGGGAGCTGTCCTGAAGACAGATGTGACTAATGAGGTTTTGTTCATTATGCTTCAGTGCGCTGTGCTTGCCTTCTTCTTCTTTCCAAACAATGTGTGTTCCCAGTTCCTCGAGGGGAAGAGTCAACTTTCATGGTGTGGAGCTGTAAGTGCATGCAGTGCCAGAAGCAGGCTTTGTGAGTTAACTGGTCAGAATACTCATTGCCGTATCTACATGCATCTGTTTGGAGACTAAAACTAAGCTGGTAAAACAAAGCTTTGTGAAATAGGAAGAGTTTTGCACAAAAATCTTTTCCTTACATTTGTTTTTCTTCTTCTACAAAAGAGATTTGGTGAATCAAATCCAAGATTGAGATTGTTGACTGTTATTTTTTCTGAAACTGGAATGAACTTAAACTGTCAGCTTGAAGTCTTTGATGAACCCACACAGGACTCAAGAAAATCCAGTATCATTAATTATCCATTCAGAAGGCCAGTGTGACTATGGATAGTCATCACTTCTCATGGGCTTGCTGGATATGTATTTGTCAGGAAGGATTTATGGCTTCTAGGTGCCTCTGTGGGCTTCTGCTCCTGACAGGAGGGTTGGACAGCAGACAGAGACTAATCCAAGACTTTCAGGAGCCACAAATTGGTTCAGGCTGGTGGGCACTGGGTAGTGTCAGGCTGAGAGCACTGTGCTCCAGGCCCCTGGGAAAGTGGCAGTCTGGAAGTAGGTGGCCAAGGCTGTACCCATCAGCCACCTTCACAAATCATCTAGCCCTGTTGTCACTGAGGGCTAATGCAAATAAGCCCTAGAAAGAGCTGGAATGACAGTGCCTGGTCTGACAAGGGTTGCTCCAGCTGGTGGCTTCCATTGCAGTAGGATTAATAATATTTGCTGAATAGATGCCTACTATTTGCTCCTAGTTTTGGAGAATGAGGTCTGTGGATACTGTTATCGTTGAAAAGTCCATTAAAATCTTTTACACGTACTCATAAGTGTGGAATGCAAGACAAACAGTTGCATGTGCAGAAAGACAGACCATGGAATTTGGCTAAAAGTTGATTGTGTATACACTGGCACACAGTTATAAGGAGGAGATTGTACCTGTTTCCTTTCCAAATGGAAAAAATCAGAGAGACAATTTGATTAATACTCCAACTTGTTTTAATACCTACTGGTTTTAAGCACTTTCAGTAGCATCCTACAGGTTTATGAGGCCATAATCTGGTTCCTGAAAGGAAGAACTTTGAGGACAAATAAGACAATGAAACACAAGCACTATGCCTGATGTGAACAACTTCACATGGGGCTGTGCAAATAATTGACTTCTTGGTTTTCTTGCTGAATTATTGGTGGGGGGGTGGAGGTGGCACAGCAGCAGTGAGAACAAAAAACCAATTTATTTGCTTGTTGATCCAATTGGATCAACACAAAATGAGAGAACCAAGGAATACAATTTCTCAGGTGATTGTCCTCAAATAGTGCTTAAAAAACAACAAAAAGAATTCCCCCATTTGGAGGTATTCCACACTATAGAAAAGATTTGACAAGACACCAAATGCCACAGCATGGGTGGTTAGGCCATTCATGTCGGATTGAGCCATTTTAGCAGCTGATGGCCTTCTGTTATTGAAAGCACAATGAAACAACTTCAGAAAAACAAGTCCTTCTGTGCTTCAAACCCCTGGTCAGAATGAATACATTATCATCTTCTGGAGTTTGCAATGCTGCCACTGAAATGGTTTCCAGGTTTGGAGAATGATCTCTGGATGGGGCTTTATTTAGTGATACTACTTTTTGCTGAAGAAACCAGCATATTTTCTGTACATATAGTAGGGGAGAAAGTTTCAGAGAATTAATTTTATTCCTGAATTGAAGTATTTCCTAGATTATAATATTTAGAAGGAATGGGAAATTGAAGTCCCAAGAGACAGATTTTTCAGAAAGTCCTTAGGTGCTTTGAATGTCTTAGTTCAAAGGTCTTGTCTAGAAATACTCTGATTTGGCCATAATAAGATGCCGATCTAGAACTTTTTAAATGAAACTTCAGTGAATTCCTGCATCAGCCTTTCTTTTTAAGTTTGCTCATGCTCAAAGTTGATCTGTCTTGAACTTTCATATACAACTCAATCTCAAGCAGGAGTTCTGATAAATCATAAATGTTGAAAGCATTCTAAAAATTCTCCTGCTTCCTTTTTTCTTGGTCAAACTCTATATGTTCCTGGATCCCCAGAGTGACCAAGCAGAAGAAGGAAGTGCCGAACATTTTACAAACTCTTTCTTTCAGGAGGTTTCTTGACCCATTGCAATAGGTTTAAATAGACTAAAACTACTGGGGTGAGCTAGAATAAGAACTCAGATCCAAATCCTGCTTTTCATGGTGCTTGAGCCACTAAGTTGAGTAATTGTTTTTCTGATGGTTTAATGCTCTATGGAAGACATGGCAATTATCCACAGCTTCTACACATACTCAGAGTATATTTCATTTAATAAAGATACTTTGGCTTTTCACACGTATTTTAAAGCATTGTTCACTCTGTTTAAAACAAGGTACAAAAGTTTAAAACTGACAGCTAATTGAAAATGTATATCAGGAATTGCTCATGAAAAGGAAAGCCTGCATGATCATGTCTAGGGACAACTGCTCTCTGCCATCCCATGCCATATTCATGGAAAGCTCTAAAGCAGTCACACTGGAAATAAGTAATTATCTAATCAGTGGTGCTCAGAGGGGTTCACAGGTGATGTTTACCTTCTCAGGGAAACAGAGCTTATCTTCTTTATTCTGCTTCTCTCTTTCTTTCCTTTTCTTCTCCCTCTAATCTACATAGCAATGCACACACTGTGTACAAAAGTTTGATCCTTTCTCAGGGAATATTTTTCAAACTCAGACATTAAAGGCATGTAAAAAGACGCCATGAAAATGGAATTTTCAGTTTGATTTTTCAGTGCGGTAGAGATCTAGAAAAGGAGACATAGTTTCCAAGCCTCTGCCTTTGTCATCTCAGCATTTGATTTCCTCAATTTTAATGGACTCAGTAATCTCAGATTTTGTTTGCACTGGAATGAAAAGTTCTGAATTTCATGATGAGGCACATCAGGGAACATGTCTTAAACCATCACATAATCATCCATCCACCTATGTGCGTGTGCAGACACACAGACAAAATAGCTTTTTAAATTTATATAACTGCAATTTTGGGATTATGTCCTGGTCAATTCCTATTGATGAATTAATTTTCTGTAGATTGATCTTGAAATAACCAACAAATCTAAGATTATTTATTTGGAATCCAAGAAGGTGAGGAGCCTTGTTTGCAGATAACAAGTAGTTTATCCTGCTAAGGTCTCCTTAAAGGTACTATATAACATCACTGGGTTGAAGAATTACATAAATTTGAAAGGAACTAGTATGATTCATTGGTGCTGCGATTTTAAGTGGTATGGCACAGCACTCTGCAAGTCCTAGGATAGAGCTTACAAAAGATTAGTTCCCAGCCTACACTTGCCATATATCACATGACTTCAGCAAATTCAGTATTACTTTCCTTTTTCCACAATAAGAGGTAGTTAAAAAACATACCTGTTTGAATTAGCATGGTGTGTGAGGAGAAATGAGGGTGCATTTTTAATCTTAACATGACTGCTCTACATAAGTGAGAATTCTTATGTATCAAGGTAGAGTTTGTGGACAATCATACCACAGCCAGATGTATACATAGGTTAATACTCACCACCTTCACAGAAGGGTTACCAGCAGCCTTAAGGAGAAAGGCAGAAGGGGAAGTGACAGTGCTTTCATGGAGCTGACTGAAAAATATATTGCAAACAGGCAAGCAGGGAATTTTAAAGAGATTGAAAGATACTGTGGAATAAATAGGATATGAAAACCTTAACATGTGTCAGGATTTTTTCACAATAGTTACTTTACAGACAGTTTCTCTTTTGGGAAAACTCACAGCTGTGGAAGCATTTGTAACAGTATCAAGAACATTTTTTCTTAAGCAGTACTGCCTTGCAGCATACGTTCATCATCAGATCTTGTTAGATAACCAGGCTCAGGCAGGCAGTATTTGACTGAGGAGGCCCAGAAAGAACATTTACAGCTGAATGGATGTTAGAAATGTGTAAGTGCCATTTTCCTTCTGACACAGAATCAGTTGTGTGGTAGAAATGCTGTCGTACCTTAGCAAAGTCTACAAGGGCTCTCATTACTGATAGTGCACTCAATTTGTGGGTGGCTAATTGTACCATGCCAAAATTTCACTTTGGTTAATTCAGGTGAGTCTATTCAGCTTTATTCGGTGTTTCAATGTTCTCCTTTGCTTCCTTTTCTAGGAAGCTTTCCAGCTTTCCCTTCAGTTCCTATGGGCATCATCCAGTAGTGGGTTTGCCACGGCAAACAAAATAATCATTATATATTTTATTAAGTTTGTAAACATAACCTAGGCCCTATGTAGATGCTGGTGGTATAAACCTAGCTTTGAAACAACTGCTTAAGTATAAATGGTGAGGTGGAGAACCTTCAACTAATAAGAAAGGTGACAAAAGCCTTGCATTTTTCTGATAGTGCCCATTAAAGGGCATTTCTCTCCTGTGGTTAATGGCATATAAACATTGTATTCTCTGCTGTAGAAACATGCATACAAAATACAAACACAAGAGGATTATCATATAATTAGAAGAATCTTTGGCTACCTGTTTGATTCATGTAGAATCTGTTTCCACTTGTTGATTCGGACAGAATTAGTTGAGCTGCCTTCTGAGGATGAACAACACAATTCATGTTTCAGGAACAAGTGTCTCATATAACTAAGTAATGATTTTGTAAGAGGCTGAATGAAGAGTTGATGACTGGAAAATGGAAGTCCAGGTGACAAAAACCATTAGTGTGTATAAGCTAGATTCTGCTACCTTCAGCTAAAGTTTTAGTGTTCAGTATTTTTAAAACCTAAATTGCTTGTTCCTAAGAGAAATTTTTCCATTCTCCTCTCAGTGACATTTGAGTTTAGCACTTCCAGCTAAATAGCTAATTGCTTTTCTCAAAATAATAAAACATGCATTTGCCAAAGACAGGCTTTACTGACAAAGAACACAGGAAGAATGGGCTTGTTATTAAAATTTTATGTGAAAACATTATAAAGAATATGTATAGTTTTATAATTTATTTATGTGCTTACTTCTAAGCTAAAGTGTTGCAACTAGCCTTTACTTGGATTTGAACTGGGGAAAAAAAATTACTGATTCAATTATTTTTGAAAATTTTTGCAATCCCATGGCAAATGTTTTTCTTCTTTTCTATGTTCTTTCACTTTTTCTCAAAATCAGAAGCAACTTCCTTCAGTTCTCAAATAACAAGGTAGAGCATTTCTTTTAACAAAGCATCACTCAGTAGGACTTTCACTTCAAATACTGTAATTTCTGCTGTGACTCACTCTGTTCAGCTTTGCTAAACATAGCTAACACAGTAATCCTGTGGCTGGAAACCATGTCCTAAGGCAGGGAGCCGGCTTTGATGCCTCCAAGCTGCTCCAGCCCAGTCATCTTGATTAGACAATTCCCTATGTAATTAGCCTGCACCTTGAGCTGGGGGACCTAGAAACCAGGACTGATGGAAGCACATCTACTGCCAAATCTCCATGCCTGAATAGCTGATATCTGCTGGAGTCCTAACGAAAAATAGCTAGTCCTCAGTACAAAGAGCATCATGTTACTGGCTGCAAACTATTTAAACTGGAAATTCCAATTCTTTTTAGGCACTATTTTATGTTTCACTGAGTAGACCGTAGAATTTCACTGTGGTTCAGAAACCCAAAGAATGATCTATGCTTCCCTTGAAGTCATTGGAACTGTCTTCAGGGTATATACATTTGTCAGTCCTTAAGTGACTGAATCTGGCACTATGACATGAATGATATTCCTGTGGTTAAGGAAATATTCAGAATACATTCCTAAAGCAACAAGACAACTTCCAAGTTCAGCTTTGACAAAATATATCATGCTATTCAGCTTTCATACTCCTATGAGCTAGCATTCCCTCTGTATCTGCACATTACTTATATGGCCTTCATCTCTTTGACATTTTGGTGCTATGAGATATGCATATTATAATGTGCATAACTCTAATGAGTAACTTCTTGTCTAGAGAATTAATGGGAATTCCAGATAGGTGAGATT
The DNA here is from genome assembly GCA_013401135.1 of Cettia cetti. NCBI lineage: Eukaryota > Metazoa > Chordata > Aves > Passeriformes > Sylviidae > Cettia > Cettia cetti. The sequence continues at coordinate 159,765 of VZUI01001082.1, forward strand.
AATAGTTCTTACAGGCTGAGTGGCTCAAGTGACTTTAAACAGGATGTAGAGCTGGCTGATGATTCAAATTCAGCCTGGGTGAGTGGTTTCCAATGCTCTTCCTTTGACAAATGAGGAAGAGGACTGGCTGCTGTGAAAGCAACAGGGATGAAAAGTCAAAAAGTTTCTGGAAGTTGGCATGAAGGAGCCGAGCTTTAGCAAAAGAGGCTGCAGGGAGTTTCAGAAGAAAGTGAGAATTATGGTGTGGATGGCAGTCACTGGTGCCTTTCTGGGCTGGAGTAGCAAGGTGTTGTATAAGCCCCTCTGAGCCAATAGGTCTGGGTAGGGGGGAGCTGGAATGGATGTAGCAAGGCGCTGTGCAGGTCGATTTGAGGTGCATCAGCAGAGTGGTATGTGGGGAATTAATATAAACCCTTCCTAACGTGCTGCTGGCTTACTGCCAGCAAGATTAAATCCTTGACTTTCTGCTCACTATATACACTCAGGATAAAATTTATGAACACATTGCTGAGAAAAGAGCCCCTGATCCCCACACAAGCTGTACATTTCTTTTGGCATCTTAGTTTCTTTCAGTGCTTAATCCCTCTTCACCTCCTTGGTCTTTATCTGCAAAGGCTTTTGAGCAGCTGAAAGAATATGGTTTCTAGTAGTTTAAATTAAGTAGCACATTTACATTTTGGTGTAAATTTAGTTTTGTTTGGTTCCCCCTCCCCCCTTTTTTTTGTTGGCTTTTTTTTCAGTGAGATGTCATCAACTCTTGGATTTTAGATTATAAAATGCAAGGAGGTTTTTGCATGAATTGAGGAAGGATGAAATGTGTGTTGACAAAATTGTACTATGAAATTGGGGATTGCAAGGGTTTGTTTAACATTTTATACTCACATATTTTTCATAGCTGTTTTTATATTCAGTTCCAGATATATATATAGCCTTCATGCTTTTCATCATGCACATTTTGACATTGTCAATTTCAAAAACCAGAAAACATATCTATCTTTTATAAAAAATTGATATTGTGAAATTGTGCACAGAAAGTGCACACCTACATGATGAAGTGCTTTATCTGTAGTACTTATAAAAAATTGAGAGAATTTTATTAATTTCAGTGCTGCTTTCAGGATAAAAAAGAATTTCAAAACAATATGAAGAAGAAAGCAGTCCTATCTCAATAATCACCGAGGTCCAACTCGATGCTGGGGCACCTCTTGGCTTCCCTGAGGCCCTCGAAGCAGTGGATGGAGACTACCATGAGCTGGCCATGGGAATTGTTCCCACAAAAACAGAGTCATAGGATCAGAGCATGTTTCTCTTCCAACCTAGATGTCAGGGAAGCCTGATGCATACTACAAGTTTTGGGAAATGCAAAGAGGGATGCAGGAAAGATAGACAAAACACTATGCATGTGGATTTGAGAAAGTTGACAGGTGGAAAATCAGTGTTACAGCTGACTACTTACAGCTTTGAAGATAGAATGTGAAGATAGAATGGAGTGGGTTTCAGAAGGATTTTATTTTTCTAATTTCACATGGATAATAGCAGGAATTTGAGCTTGCTGATAACCACAACTTTCTAATGAAAATATGCATACCGAAAAGATGAGATGATTTTATTTTGAGCTTGTTAAATGTTTGTCCAACCAACCAGCAGACCTTTGAGTCAGCTTGGTGTCCCAGAGACGTCATGAAGGTCTTTAACAGGTATCAGGTCCTTTTCCTATAGGTGAGAAGGTAAGACTGGAACCTAAACCACTTTCTTTTGAAATATTCACCCAGCTCTAATTGAGGGCAGACTGTGTAAAGAAGGTTTGCTCTACTTCTATTCTGTAAGTAGTAGTCTTTATCTTCACCCTGAACTGTCAGCTCTTACTCTTCATGAATGCTACATGAGCTTAAAAAAAAAGGATTTCTAAAGTATTTATTACACACACATATATATATTCCATCCCATGAGAATGGTCTTCAAATAATAGATCAAAATATGAGAGCATGTTGTAGCATGTTTGAGCTGAAGCTGTGGGTATGCTTCAGAGAGATGACAAAGTTTCTCATTTATATAGCTCCTTTCATAACATAAAATTAACTATTTATATCGTTGATATTGATTTATACAAAATGATGGGCTTTAAGCTTATTGTGATCATGCAAGATTGAGATGTTTCACTCAGAATAAGAAATTTTGGGAAATCTATGGCAGTGCTGAGCAACAGTTTTAAATATGTTCTACTTGTTAGGGCCAAGTGAGTGAATGAAATAGAGAGCAGCATTATATCATTCTAGAAATCCATGCTGTAGTTGTGTGGTGTGCAGACCTGCTCTGATCATCTTGAAAAGGATATAATAGAACTAGAAAAGATTCCGAAAATGGTTGGGATTTGTTTTCACATGATGAATAACTGTAAGCCCAGGGGTTCTTTGAGCCTGGAAAAGAGATGACTTGAAGTCTACAAAACCAGGAGTGTCACAGAGATGGTGAACACAGGCCAGCTTGCCTTGTCTTCTAAGAGATCATCTAAGAGTTGTCTTAATGATATACCAGATGGCAGGCTGTAAACTCTCCAATGAAAGTGGTTCCTCATGTGGTGGAGAGGTAAACTTTGCAGCTAAAACTCTATTCAGATGTAGAGAAACAATGTTCCCTATTTCTTCTACCTTTACCTTCTCTGTTACTTTGGACATTATATAAAAGACTAGGCAGTGAGCTGATAGCTCCCAGCTGGCTTGCTGGAATGATTTCTCTGGAGCAGCAAGGACTCAGTAGCAAAAAATCCAAAACTAACCCAAATAAAATCCATCAGGCCACACTTCCCTTTCAAACAGACTGAATGCAACCAAAGCAAATTGACTAGCCACTACAACTCACATTGCTAAGTTCAAGAATGCTGTTCAGACACAATAGATCTCATATTTGCCAGTCCAGGAAGACAGGAACAGGATGAATTCCTTGTAGCTGTTGTTTCATACAACACTCCTTAGGCAATGAGAGCTTTATTGCTGAGACTGCTGACACTAGATCAAGTCTTTGGGAAAAAAAACCCCAAAACCAACAAACATTTTATTTTGTGAATTATTACACTTGTGGAATGAATCCCTGCTGCTGTCTTGAGTAAGCTGGGGCTGACTAATGTCTGCAGCCACAAGGAAGGAAGTTTTTGTAATCTACACTCTCTCAGAAGATACTATTCCATCTGCCATACTAAATCACAGGAAACTTTGCCTCCTGTCGAAAGTCTGAGATTAAGGTAACAACAATTTCCTTTTCTTAACTCTGTTTCTTGTTCTTTGTCCATCTGTCTTTAAATAAACAAGCAAGCAAAACCAAATAAAACTGAAGCAAAATAAAAAAATCCCCAACAAAACCTTTCCAGGATGATCTTCTCCAGACCAATACTGCATTTCAGCAGTGTTTTTTTCTAGGATAATGAATGTAGTGAAACTTTACAAAAAGACACTTTATGCAAGAAATCTGTGTCAAATTAATGGTCATAGCTTATAGCTCATTTTAAGATAAGGCTGAAGAGACTGATATTTTACTGTTCACAAAACAGGACCACTGTTTTTAGTGGTTGTATAAGAGCATCTTTAATTGTACAAAGCTGTAAAGTGCTGATGAGAGCTGATACTACCCAGTGGAGGGTGGCAGCAAGGGGCCCTGCCCTCCCAAGGCTCCTGTCACCTCAGCCACCTTCAGCTGAGGTATTTTCTATGAATTTCTGCCATCTTTCTTCAGGCAAGAGGAGCTGTGTATTGCTTAGCCTTCTGTAGTGCACATACAATCAGGAATAAAATAAGCTTTCCACAGCAAATAAAATTCCATTGTTTCTCTCCAAAGAGCAAAAACAATGCTTTTTTTTTTTTTGAGTTATCATTTTTGATACCATAAAGTCAGCTTTCTGGCCGTTTTTTCAAGTCATGCACAGCAAACTGCCATGCTACTCTGCAGTAGTGTTTATCTTGACCACACTGCAACTCCTTTCCTTGAATTCTCCCAGCCCCTGCGACTACTGGTACAAGCCTTGTTGTCACAAGAAGAGAAAAACTAGATCAGAGTTATGGCCAGTGTTTTAACCACAGCACTCCCTAAAGCAAACACTTGTCAGTCACATGAAGCCCATTCTTGTTGCAGGTGACGTTGGCAATGGTGGAGTGGCACCAACAACAACAGTGGTGGAACAAGTTAAGGCAACTTGTCTGGACTGGCACCTTCTCAGAGCGCACTGCTCTTCTACTTTGCTTTCACAGACCTACACTTTAACTTGGAAACTGGTCGCACCCTGAAATATACAGGGGGTTATTGTAAAAGGACCTAATAAAATTCCCTTTAGTCCTAAAGGCCTCTGTATTTCTCAGGTTATGAACATTTTTGCAGCACTGTTGGACATGGAGATTTTACAGAAGCTGAGGTGACATTTTGCTGGATGGTTTATGGACCCTTGTAAAAACCATATATATACAGACTTAAAACTTGTGTGCTTGTGATTTATGACTACAAAAAAAGGCTATTATTAGAGACTGTATTTTGTTAGACTCTCCTGATAATAAGAAAAATGGACAATTTTGCAATACACAAACCTTTTTTTTTCATTAGAACAAAAGCAACAAACTTCAGAGAGCAAGCTGGGATTAGCGACTCTAACGTAATTTAATTATGCTAATCAGATTGAGAATTGGAGGGAAAAGGTGACTGGTATCCATGGAAGGAAAGGTCCTAGCAAAGAGAGATGTGGGAATATTGTAAACCCTGTGGGAGAGAGAGAGGAAGATAATTATCACCTCAGGAGATGGGTCACGGGGTAAATTCCAATGTGCGCTACACAATCACGTATTTAAAGCCAATATCTACAGAAAATATTTATAGTCAAACCAGGTTAAGGGAAACAAAGGGACAAAGATGGGAAGTAACTCATTCTTTTTCTCTATCTTCCTCTGTTCTAACTTTCTGTAGCAAATTGCCTTTTTCAGAGCTCCTGATAGACATCAATCTTTAAGAAAGTATGGCCTGGTTAGGTGAGGTGGCTTAATTGCAGCTGCCCCGTGAATAAATCATTAAGAGAGTTAGGAGCTGTGACCTTTCTCATCCTGGTGAACCTTCCAGACATAACTCCCCAGTCCTGCTGGAGGTTGAAGTTAGATCTCAGTTGAATGGAGTTATTTTTTTCCTCCATTATTAGGTGTGCCTGAAAATATTATTTTATTAGGCAGCTTTGCTTCTAGGAGAGAATAAAAAGCTGAAATAAAGGTTGAAGAATTAAAACCACCTCTGAACTCTGGAGCAGCATGAAAATGAAAGCTGTTTGGAGGAATGTCTGCCTTTTAAATTACTCGTGCATCACTCAACTTGAACAATAAGCAAACAGCTGGGTCTGGTGGAGCAGGTTCACTCTCTGGAGGAAAATGGTTTACATAGAGTGAGAATTTGTATTTCCCCTTTATTGTCTGATTGAATGTGTAATAAAAGACAGTCCAAGTGAGAGAGAGATCATTAGCATCTGTTAATATGGGAGGGTTTAATAATTTGACATATCCTGGCCAAAAGATGGGATGGAAAATTGGAGAGAAAGTAAAAAAAGATAAATTAAAAATGATGTCTACCCTAACTTTCATTACATTATTAAAGCTCCTTCCATCTGATCTCAAATGCCATGTGGATGGGTCAATTTGCAGATTGCCATGGACATCCTAATGTTCATGTAGGCACTTCAAGACAAGCTGTCATAAATAGTTAAGTTGCCCTGGGAGCAGCGCCAAAATGCATTTCAGTGATGACTGCAGAGATGCCTGCTAAAAAGCAAACAGCACATTAGCAGCCCTCAGAGTTATTGTGCAAATGGAGTGTGAAATTCCGGTCCATTGCTCTGCACTATAACTTTTTGTCTCCCTGATAATGATTAAGAGAAGCTTTGGTTGATTTGATGGTGGGTGGAAAGAAGGGTGTGAAAAATGAAAAAAATCTCCTTTGGATGTTTCACTTGACCTTCAGGAAACTCCAAGGGAGGGTTAGTTGTCTGATCTACACACAGAGGAATTAACTGGCTTTGTTTGTTCTAAAATATGGTACTGAATTAAGAAGCCCAGGAATGCATGATGTGGAATCACCATAAAATAAAATGTCCTAAGCAGTTATCAAATATTTAAAAAGCAATCTGAACCTAACTGTTGGTTGAAATGAATGAAGGGGGAAAAATCATACTGTAGCCCTTGGGAAGAAATACTATGCTTAAAACTCATAAGATTGGAACTGATTTGTGGCTCTGTGTTAATTTACTGTAAATTTTTTTTTTTTGCACTTTCATTATTATTATTAATGATAACATTTCATACTTTCAGCCCAGCTTACATCTCAAAGTATTTCAAATAATTGAGCCTCCTAGTCATAGAATGATTACTGCTGGTGGAGCACAAAGTGCAGTGCCTTAAAAGGTAGGTAAGTATCATCCCATTTTACCTCTGAGATGGAGAGGGATGTAGCAATTTGTCAGGGCTTGCATTGGTGGCAGATGCAGGGTCAGAACATAAATTTTCTGACCTGTAACTCCACTTAACTGTGCTGCCTGTCCAAAGCATTCGTTTCATCTGTCTTCTGCTACCAACTGATAGTCACAAATGTAAGGGCCTGAGAAAATGACACAAAGATTGCTGAAATCAGTGGCAGTGCTTTGAAGGAGCTTTAGAGCAGCCTTAAAATTTGATCTTTAACTTCATGTGCATTTTATATTCTGCTTTCCAAACACAGGGACCCTTTACGTTTTAAACAATGAATGCCTCCAAATTGTAAATTACCTTTGAAACCTTGGTGGCAAAGCCAAACCAGAGAAAACAGGGGTCTAGTCTGCTTAAATACTAGGTTAAACGTCTTCCTGTAATTGTTTTTAGTGTCAAGCAGTGGATAAAATGTATTATGGTGTTCAAACATATACATTGGGCCAAGCTGTAGCTCTTCCCAAGAACAGATTCAGGCAATGCATTTGTGGATTTGTCACTATCCCAATTTTTACAGAAAACAGGATGAATGCCTTTGATTTGCAGTGAAGAGCTTTCATCAGTCACCATTTGTTACTGAAAAAAAAAAAAAAAGAAATAGAAAACAAGGCTTAATCAGTAACTGAAAACTAGCAGGGAAAAGTTTTCTTGTGGATTTTACGACATTCTGTGTAATTTTTCAATAGTTGCTGCAAGTTTTACTAGATTTAGAGGCTAGATTAGCAACCTCTGAGGAGAGAAGATAATACTTTCTTTCTGCCAGTTGAACAGTTATGCTAAGTACTATGTAAGAAGTCCGTGAAAGCTTTAGTGAGGCCTTGAGAGGATGCTATGATCAATTAACTAGATCAGTCTAAGACCCAAATTAAAGACATCATCCAGGCATTGCAGAAGGCAAGGAAATTACCTAAAATTAGAGTCACATCCCATCAAAATAAGAAACAAAGTCAGAAAAAGAAGAGATGGATTATATACTCACCACTAAAGTTGAAATACATTTCCAACTTAAAATTGTAGCTCTGTTGTATTGGAGAGCTTCATAGCAGTAAATAATAAAAATGTTATTTTGCCTACTGCCTTTCAAGCATAAGCAAAATAAAAATAAAACAAACAAACAAACAAAAAAAAGCAATAATACTGAGTGTCATATATTGTGTTTCAATCACTGTAGGGACCAACATAGGGATGCCTGTGGTCTGAGTCTCTCCTCAGCTGACAGATATAGGCTGATGGATACTTGCTTTCCATCATAAGACAGTACCTGGAGAAGCCACTTGAAACATGGGTGACTTTGTACACTTACACATGTGGGACATAGCAGCACATATTGGGATATGGAGAGGATCTGCTTGGCTTGCCTCACTGGCCTTTGTGTCTGAGGGTCAGATGTAAGGGAATAGTCCTAGGCTTGCTGAACCACAGGGGCTGAGACTTCTTTTTTTCAGTGACTTTCCTTTGTTCAAGTTAAACTGTTCCTGTTGTGTAAAGCTGATAGACTTCAGAAGTACCATCATTTTACCAGAGTCAAATCCATATATACAAGCACAGAAACTTGGAGTAAGATTCTGTACTCTGAAGTTTTCATTGCACCTCAATTATTCCCAGTATGGACTTTTTCCTATAGTGAGTACATAAAGAACACCAGCTGAGACTAGTGGGCATTTCGAACAAGGCAGGAGCTTTGGGCAAACACTGTGGAGTTAAGAATTTGTTTGACAAATTTAGCTTCCTTCTGTATTTGCAGATTATTCATGAACAGACTTGGATTTGTTCTAATCTGCATAGCTGGCCAAACAGAATTTGCCAATCCTAGGTTCTCTCAGCAGTGTCCTTGACCTGGTTTGGGAAATATATTTGTGCCCGAAAATATCCAGCTAATATCACAAGGGAATACAAAGGAGAATAATGAAATAAGACGGCTTTCTGATGAATTTTCAATTCTGGGCCTGACTTGTAATCAAATACTTTAGCTGCTGTTCACCTGACTGGATGAACAAGGTCCCTGCCTCACAGCAGGCTGAAATAAATGTTTTGACTTTGCTACCTAGATTACCTCCAAAGCTTTATGAATATGAAAAGATGTGAACACAGGTGAATCCAACCAGAATTTGAGTTGTTTTCAAGATAATTTCATCTCTGAACTGACTTCCTTCTTATGTCTTGAAACAAATTCAGTGGTTTATTTATGCAGTTTATTTTCTTGGCTACTAAAGAGTGTCAGTCACAGATATTGGCTGGTTTTTTTTCACAAACCTACATAGTGTTTTCAAGCCAGTTGCGTAAATGTGATATATATGTGTTCACTTGTATACCCATGACACTTTCTTTCTAGAAATAGTTTTGTGAGCATAGAAAAGCTATGCAAGTAGTTAATAATTCCTATACAAATAGTTCACAGATCCTACAAAAAAGGAACAATAGATTTTATTCAAACAATTTGTGTCCAAACACTTTTTGTCTGTTTTATTCTCTCTGTTCAGTGTACTTGGTTCATATATACAGTCCAAATCAGAAAAGAGATTTGAGCTTAAAATATCAACCTTTTTAATTATTAACACTTATACTATGTGATTAGTATAAATAATAACCAAATTCTATTGAACTTTCACCAACTGGTGTGCAAAGACCCTGGGGATAATAAAACTGCTACAAAGCACATTCAAATCCCATCAAGGTCCTATGTCTCAACTTTCTGAGGCTCTGTTCCCAAAATGAACACTGTACTTATATCCTGCATGCTGTGTGCAGTTTCAGCTGGATAAGGTCGGGAGAAAGGGTTAAGAGTGGGTTTCTGGCAGGTGTATATGACATTTAAAGAGATATTTTCTATATTAGAAATTTACTGCATGGCTCTTCGAGTAAGCCTTTCTAATAGAGCTTCCTTTACTCATGAACTTCGTCTGTTCTAAACAATGAACCAAATTTACTAAAATAATTCCACAAGGTCCCTTTAAATCAATGTTATTGTTTCATGCATACTAATTCCTCACCCTCCTTAAACCTCTCCTTCAACCAAATTGAATATAATGTGAGAAACACTGTTGGAAGCTCAGGATTTCATAAATGCTCTGGATATAAGTAGGAAAAGTGAAGACATTATAACATTCTGAGTATTAGTAGCAGATGAATTTTGCATTTCATTATTACTACTTTTCTAAGCACTGTTTAATTAGAAAGTAAATCAGACGTGAATTGCAAATACTGTCTTTAAATATATCTCAACAATATTTATTTAGGAGCTAATGATTTTTGGGCAGAAGCCTGAGAAATTTTTTAATTCCAGGTGTTCAGTGTAATAATGGCTGATTTTGGTTTTTACTTGATGTTTATAAATGCCTTAGCACAGTTGTTCTGGTAGCTTTCTATATCTTCTTTTATTTCTATTTTTATTTTTGGTTTCAAATATATGTTTCAGTAGACTCCTCAATGGAGGAAAATGTCAGATAATAAACCAGAGCTGAATTGTTTTTTGTGTTACATATAACCTGAATGGGATATCCCCTGTACTGCTGGATGGACAATGGCCAAGGCTTTCCATTTTTAACATTATTAGACATCATATATGATTATCATATATTTCACAACAGTTGATGAATAAGTTTGTGGTTTGGATATCTGAAGATACTCGAGGAAAATGCTGCGGACAGTGACAAACCTCCCGAGCATACTCTAACATACAGACAGCCCAAACCACTCAGCATTGAAGGTAGATTACTGCAGTGTGAGAAGTGAACAGCAAGTATAGATCAAAGTGTTATCTACCTGGTTTTGGGATACAAGCACACATAGTGAGGAAAATGTTAGCTATGTAAGGTCACACCTTCTTTAACAGATGAAGGAGTTATAGATAACCCAGGTAGGAGCACAGATCTTTCCTTAGTTTAGAGTTTTATCTATTCATTGAATACAAATCTTTCCAGCAGTCAATTTGTTTTCCTTTAAGGGAAAGCAACTCAACAAGTCTGTATAGAAGAACAAAATTGAAAATAAAACTCAAACTGATTCTAACATCAAATAAACCATCAAACTGGGCTTCTCCAGCATGCCTAACCATGGTCTTTCTGACATGGTACCTCAAAACCAGAATTTCCAATATCTTGCATACTCCTGTTAGACTGGGAGGACTCTGATCTCTGTGGTTTGCTCTTTTACCTCACCAAGTTTTGTGTCTGAAATGCTCTCTCCTTCTTCTGAATGGGAGAATTACTTTGAAAGGAAAGTCAGGTGCAGCTCGTGCAACTCGTGCTCTGGTCCCTTCTGTCCCTATGAGGTGACCCACTGAGGCATGGTGGGCTCATCTGTAGCCTCTTCTGGCCTCTCAGGTCACGGTTTTGGTGCCAGGAACAATATATGTATGTCAGGGCACAAAACCTCTCCTGTTGTTCTGAGACTCTATAATCTCTCCTCTGTATTATTTTCGCTCTTTGTCTCTGTGTGAAGAGAGAAAAGAGGAAAATGCTTGGCAAAACAACTATACTGGAGGCAGGAGGCTGAGGTACTGACAGGAAAACAGATGATGATAAGAAAACGTGTCCCCTGTCTGGTCCCTGCATTTAGAACACTGTGGGCTCCTTTCCACAACTTCTCAAACAGCATCTTCAGGACACTTGTTCTGAGTGCTTCTTGCAAGAGTTTTAAGTATCAATTTGTTTCTGATGAGTGATTCTGAGTTTACTCCCTGTGTGGTTTTCCATAAGATCTATAGCTGGCTGATGTCAAGAACTATTACAATCACATACTCTCGAAGTGGCATAATGAGATTTTCTTCCTTTATCTGCAGTGTTCTTCTTCAACATTTTCCATAAAGACACTGTTTGTGATGAATTCATTCTTCTGATTGTGATGTAATTTGCATTTATATTATGTTAGAATTTTGAAATAACAGATTCTAGCTTTGTTTAAAACTTTGTGACTTAGAAAATCTCATAAGTACAGATAAAAAAACCCCAAAACATAAAGCAGCCTTCTATTTAACTAAGTAGGATTCTTTCCTGTTCAGGTGACTCCTTGGGTACTGTAAAAATTCTAATCTAAATCTAATGTTAGATCACTTTTTAATACACAACTTGCTTGAAAGCTTAAAATAGACAAAAATTCATTTAAATAGTTAAGGATATTTGCTGCCTGTGAATTTTGAATATAAATTACTACAAGCATCTATCTTCTGAGAAGTAAGCAATATATTGGACTTTGTTATTTTAATTTTCTTTTCCCAAGTTCATTCATCATGCACCTGTCAGCAAAATCCATCTACTTTCCAGTCCATCAAATAAACTTGTAATAGCATTTGGTTTTGACTGTTTTTGAATAATAACTTTCAGAACAAGATGGAAATTCAGGAAACGTGAATTGTGATCCTGTTCCAAAATAGATGTTTTCTACTGAGAGGAAGCTGTTTTCAATTTTTTCTGCCCCTATCCAGTCATTCTTGCCCTGTGGCCGTAATGTCTTGCTTTTCCACCCCTCATTCTAATAGTAAAACTGTTATTTTGGGGTGCTCCATAAAATGGATCACTAAAATGTTACAGTTAAAAAAAAGTTAGCCAGCAAAACATTGTTTGAAACACTTGAGTCATTTGGCAACCAATGCTAGGGTATCATGGAGCTATGTTCTTAATATCCTGGTCTGTAAATCAAAGGAATAGATGTCTTCATGTTGAGAAGAAGGCCTAAACTGATTATTAAATGACAGGATAGAGATTATGTCTGGGTGCCAAAATTTAGACTTGGTGTTGCATGGTATTGGTTTAATATTAGCCTTGATAGCCTACAAGATGAAAGAAGAATTAATTCTTGTATTCAGAACAATTTCAGAGTCCTTCCTAAGACTGAACGACTGGCATAAGTAGCTTTGGAGTAGTGGACATTTGCCTTCTAATATCTGGACTAAATGTGGACTAAACCTCAACAGTTCCTGTTGAAAAGCAAAAATTAGGCAATCAGCATGCAACCATTAGATAGTAAAAGTCACTTGATATGATTTTATACCTATGATTCTTCATAGGTATGACTTGTTCATATGGGGCTGGAAGACTCCTTGCTCCATTTCAAATAAAGGTGCCTTGTAAAGGTAGTTGAAAGGAAAGCTCAGGCTGTAATCTGGTAACAGATCACATCTTCCACACAGTAGTTCAGCCTAACAACTCAACACAACCTAGCAGAAATGTGTTAAAATTCGCTTATATAATAAGTCTTGATTTCTGTGTGTCTGATGCTGTTTGACATAGCCTGGATAGCTAGAATATTTTCTGGCTTGCATATCCTTTTAGTTTGTCTTTTATTTTCCTTGTATTTTATACAGATTCAAGGAGTCCTTTGTGAGGCAACAAGAAGCTTGAAAAAGTGCCTTAATATTTGAAAAACTGCATGCCAGGTAATGGAGATGGGAGTGCTGTAGGAAGACTGTGTTCAAGGGAACCTGACTTTTACCACTGAGTAGAAAAACATAGATTATTCTTGCAAGATTTGCTCTCTAGGATCACAGGCAATTTAGCAGCATAGCTGCATTTAGCAGAAGACATAATGGTCTTTCCTTTAAAGGCTTCGACACTGCTGGCCTGTGTACATTTTTATGCATACAAAACATACACTTTCAAGTTCAACCAGTCAGTTATAAAAGCTATTTTTCCTGTGTACTTATTATTCATCTGTCAGGAAGAAAATGCATATTTTGTAGGTGAACTGAAAGGCCCACTTTAAAACTGAGAAGCACTAGACTGTTTAAGATCAAATTTAATAAGTTAGCAGTATGAGTGCTGACATTTTAAAATGACCTACGAACAGAACAGACTACAAGGTTGAAACTCATCCCCAGTTTAACCCTTGAAGTCCTAAATCAGGCAAAGATTAGAAGGTAGCCCAAAAAATGACTTTTAAACACTGTGCTCAATGCCTTATTTTTTCTGGGCATAAATAAATGTATTCAGGTTTCCTAGCTTTTTCATTCTTTTGTTTGGAAAAATTGAAGTGTAAGGTGAGTATCTTCTGAGCTGTCAGAGAAACAAATTCCTAAACACTTGTCAGAGTGTGTTTACACAGCCCTCCTCTTTGGACTTTAGGGCTGAAAGATAAGGAGGGAAGTCTAGATGAGAAGCAGGAGAGACAGGAGGAACAGCTACCTTGTGCACACCTTGCTCAGCAGGTGAAGGATGAAACACAGCCCAATGTCGGGGGCATAGCAGCACCTTCCAGGTGAGCATGGAGCGTGGGCACAGAGGGAGAGCCCGAATGGCCAGAGGTGCCCCAGATCTGGGGAGACGCGCAGGAATGTGGCAGCAAGAAAAAGAAGAACCTGCAGGCTGAATCTGGTATCTGCATCTGAAAAATTGAACTTTTGTCTTATTGGTAGGCAGCTGTTGGCTTCAAAAGAGAGAATGGTGTTTGACAGTAGCAGGGTCTGAGAACTGGAGACCAAGACATTCTGTTAATGAGAGGCTGGACATCTTGCACAGAAGATCCCACACTCCACACCAAACTCCTCAGTTAAAACTAATTGCAAATATGAAGGGTGAGGAACTATTCTACAGATCAGAGCAAACCTGCAGTTATGCATTGAATAATGGAACTATTTTGTGAAAATATAATGAAATGGTGTGTGAATAATCCTACCTATAGCTACAACATGTCAGATTGAAATACTTTTTTTACAAATACATGTCCACTTTTCTAAGAATAGAGTATTCTGTTAAGAAATAAAATAAATATTATCCCCATGTAAGCCCTTCTAAAGAAGACTGGTTTTGAAAAATGCTCCTGTTGCATCTTTTAGCCCACAATTAAAAAAAAAATTCCTTGTATTTATCTTACTACACCTAAGTCCAGGAAGGCTGCTTATGAAAATACTAGAGGACTTTTCTGTAACAATTTTAATTCAATGGTGGGCTCTCTGTCAAGTTTAATTTAGTTCCTCTAGTTTCCTCCAAGCATAACATTTCTCTTTTTATTGAACTCTAGTAAATAAACAGGTATAGAAAGACGTGCTTATCATTCAGCTGAGGAATTCTAATGTATTTAGACCTGGTGTAACAAGAGTTCAAGGGCAAAGTGAGAGATAATATGGTATGGAAGTATGGGGTGGACAAAGTTACAAGGAGTGATATTGCGTGCCTTGTATATTTCCTTTTTATTTTCTTTGTAGAAAACATTCAAAAAATGTTACTCTACATTCCCCAGATTTCAAATCAACTGAGGTCTTGGCTTGAGAAATGCAGACACTCTCTGCAGAGCCTGAAGACACCACTGGCAAGTGCTGCAAGAAGGCAGGTGATATTTTTGCCATGTCTATGGGTTGAAGCTATTATACTGGGTGCATGTGAATCAAACTCAGCCTTTTCATCAGGTTCTCTGATAGAAGAAAGGCAACAGAGCATACTTTGGCTTTGAATGTACTTCATCTTTCTACAGTAAAGTCTGTATAGCTGTCTAGTATGTCTTTCAATGCCAGCAGTGCTGGTTTGAAAGAAAATGTATTTCTCAGGGTGCTTGGCTCTCTGCTTCCTCAGCTGATTTCTGTCTGCCCACCTGACTGGGCATGTGTACCGGGGTTCTCACCATGATATCTTGAGTACCAGATCTAAAGAAGAAAGTTAAAACCTTTCTTTCTTCTGCTGACTCTCACCACCTCCCAGAATACATACTGGCACTTGCTTGGAGCAAGCACTAAAAAAGTATCAAATCCCCATCAAAAGAAGTTTAACAATAGGGGAATGGAAAACGGAGTAGAACGAATTTCTCATAAATTGTTTATTTATGAGCTCATGTTAATTCTCTGAAGGACGGAAAAGGAGAGGCAGGCCAAGGAAATACTTAAAGGGCTTCTCTTAAATTTCTAAATGTTCCTCTCCTTAAATGGAACAATCCAGGATTTTGATTCATAATACACAAAGTCCTGGAAGAAACAGATCTGAGTTCTATAACTTAACTTAATTTCCAATTAATATAACAAGTAAAATGTTAGACATGCTTAATTCAAGAGCAAAGAAGCATTTAACATCAATATGTGTTTTTCATCTACTATAACTGACAGCCAGCTATACCACCCAGGCACTTTAAATACCCTTGTCTTGTGAAGCATAACACTGACATCTTACTTAGATTAGAAAAGAAATGATTTTACTTGTCTTTATAAAATTTTAAATCACCACCAGACAGTGGAGCTAAAGAGCCACATGCAGCACAGAAATGAACGTAAGGTTTCTTTTCTATATACTTGTGTGGAGTATGTGAATTTACAAAAAGTCAAGCAGGTATAATTCATTTCTATATGCAACTGTTAAGTCATAATACATCTGATTGAATGCAAAGTAAGAAGAACGTATGTTTTGGGCTAAATTGAGTCCTGTCACAGGGAAATAACTCAGGTGAATTCAGAAGTGAATTTTGTCCATCGAAAGAAACATGGTACCTATTCTTTCTGGATCCTTTGGAAAAGAAACAGAAAATGCAGCTATAAAGCCTTCCCCATCTAATTTATTTCATGTTGCATGCAAATTACTTAAGGCCAGTTCCAGTGAAATTGTGGGAGACTTGGTCCTGCTGTGCCTTGTTGAGATGGGAAGAGGCAGAGTGTGGCAGGTTCACACAGGACAGGGGAGAAGCAGCTGTCTGTACCATCGTGTTTCTGAAAGGTTGAACAATTTCACAGAACAGCTCCAGACTGTTATTTTAAAGGAAGTGACAGAGGGCTGCTGAGAAGAAATTGCACATGGACATGCTGTGCTGAGATGCAGCAAAAAGCCTATAATTTAAGGTCCACTCTTACTGTTCTAAAAGCCTTTTCTGGCATGAGAAACACAAAGTCTTTTGCCTTATTAGTGGTAAAATGTAAGTTTGCAGGGGTTTTTTTCTGTCCCAAAAAATGTTTAGCTCCTTTAGGAAGACTTGAAGATCCTCCTGCTCTGATCTGCAGCTTTAATACTATCATGTTTTTTATACAGATCTCATCTATCAGTTCATCAAAATAGACAACCTGTCCTGCTGTTAAACCGTGGTCTTTGTCCATTCACGGAAATTCAGATATGATGAGGGTGAGTTTGGGATGCACAGAGATATTGACACAAAACCTGGATCAGCTGTGCATTATTAGAGCTGATATGCTCTTTGCAGGGATTCAGCCTCTAAAGAGACAGAGTCCCAAGCATGTGAGTAGTTTTGATTCACTGCCCCACAGCTATTGTTGAATTGTAGCACATTCATTTTAAAAATCAATTGGTATCTAGTTCATGTTTACAATAGTGAAATAGGATTGAGTCAGATGTTAAAACCCAGGGTCGTCGTACAGTTGATGATTGAAAATGAAGAGATAATTGTCTTCACTTTGACTGCTTTATGTTGATATTGTTCATATAAGTACAGCAACAAAAATGGTTGTTTCAGCCCTTCATTTCTTTCACTAGACAAAACAGAAGCTTATTTCCTTTTCTCAATTGATAATAGTTAATTGGTAGGCACTGTAGTCTGGAACAATATCTTGAGGAATACTTATTAACTGCACCTCTGAGGTACAGCCTTTGGCTCCTGAGCTTGTTTAAGTAGAGATCACTGAGAAGAATGCACTCTGAAATTATTTTCAAAATGACTGCTACATTCAGAAATCCTCTGCTCCATTGTTTTTCTCTGCTACTGGAAAATATTCTTGGTATTACTACATAGCTTTTGGGGTCACGCCTCCTTCTATTCATTCTGAAAGAAATTTACAATGTTTTTGTGAATGAGGGTTATCTGGAAATGACATGGTGTTGGTACAACCTCAATGGCATAAAGCTTTGCTTAATTATAGGTGGGCAGGGTATAGAGAGCTGTGTGTCGGCTTGCCTGTCACTTCAATGGATTTCAAATCTATTTGAGGAGGGATTAGGGGTGGTGTTCAAATCTGAGCATCCAAGTTGTGCTTGGCTTCTTGCTGTGACACCAAAATAGCAGGGGCGAGTACAAATCTCACAGTGTTTCACTCAAAGCACATTCTCCTTACAGGGGCAGGATAAATATGGGAACCATGTAAGCTTAATAGTATAATAAATTGATCAGACTTTGCATTCCCAGCTCCCTTCTGCCTAACTCAGTCAAAGCTATCCAATTCTCCTGTGGGCCCTGCACAGCTCAGAGATAAAGTGATTTTCCTCATTGTCCTCTCAGTTAAGTTAGTTAGTGACAACTCTGAAATCCTTGGTGGACAATAATTTGTTTCAGAATTCATTTAATACTCAGAAAAGGTATATTAATTTCAATGAATGTTGTGAGGATGAACATGCAGGACATTAAATTTGAAATGATACTGCTGTGCCCAAAACCACTAAGAGTTTTTCCTGTTATATCCAGTGAAGAACCTCGAAATTTTGTAGCATGACTATACAAGAGCTTGAATAGTAAGTACACTATCACATTCCCTATGTCTAATCTAAGCCTGCTCTCTTTCAGTTTTCCACTCCTGTTTTTTCATGCAGCTTTCCTTTGGTTTGTTTCCAATAATCTACACTCTGCCAGGAATATCAAGAGTTTGTGGATATCTCCATATTGTGACAGGACAGAACTGCAACTCCAATGGTATAAAAGCACGGAGTAACTAGGTACAGAGCAGGGATGCAAGGTAACAGCCTCATGATGAAGCACTTCTGCATTTCTGAGGGTGACTAAGGAAGACAATACATGTCCACTCCCTCAGAGGGTCCCTAACCAGGTAATCACTAAAGCTTTGCATTAATAAGCACTACATTTAGAGCTAAAAACAATAGTAGGAGAGAGATCATCTGGATAATAGACTGATTTTGAGCTCTTACTCTATGGCTCCACAAACCTTTTGAAATTATCCTTCATGGACTGAAGAGTATGTGAAAGTGAGCTAAGACTAAAGACCCAAGTAGGTTAAAAGAAAAGCTAATTTTCCTATTCCTGGGCCTTGTCTACAAAAGCATGTTGCACAAGTTTAATTCAGGTTATTTTTTTAATTGATGTAGTTGAAAGTAATACAAATCCTTTATGGATCCAGTTAATTCAATAACTAAACTGAGACAAATCCATATAAATCAGTTATAAACCAAACCTATTCATATGGGATATGGAACAATTTAACTAAATCCATACCCATGCCTAGGTTGTTACCAAAGCAATGTAGCTCCTTTGTGTCATCAAGGCTGCAATAACCCATTATTCTCTCAAATTTTTAAAATTAAGCTGGAAGGTATTTTTGAAGCAAATCAGTATTACTGAAATGATTTTTTAAATTTAGAGCTTCTATTGTTTTTGATGTACTTATTGTAAATATGGATAAAGTAAGTATATAATTGAGATTTTTCACAAAGGCATCTCTAAAAATGCAGCAGTTTATTTGCAAACACAAATCCCTACAAGTTTCATGTCAATATTTTATCCTTGTTACCAAGAGGATATTGACATACAGAAAAACTTCTGTCAAATATTTCCAAAAGTACTTTTTTCTCAAGTCCTGAAACAGGTGTGCTGTAGCAGAAGGCAGACCAAGAGCATAGAAACTTACATGCCCTGAAATCTTTAGGAGAAACATCAACAGACCTGCATGGCAGCAGCAGCAGGAGGCACTGCTATGACACGGAAAGGAACGGTGCTGGCAAGTGAATTAAGAGGGATAAGAGCTTTCTTTTGACCCTGCTCCTCAAGTATGAATTTCTGAGCTATTGCCTGTAAATTACAAAGCTTTGATTTTCCAGTGCACAATTTAATACACGCTTTGACCTTTCAACATGCCATATGAAACTTTGATCCTTACCAGCCGACTGTCAGGGTGAACTTTGCATAAGATGAAAACAATACATTTCAAAATCATATTCCCCCTCCCTTTTAGAAAACCCATAAAATATTTCTGAGGTGGAGAAAACTTGTCTTTATACACTGACTCAGGGTAAATGCTACAAAAGTGCTACATTTAAATGGGTATGGCCAGAAGCCTTGATTATCAACACCTTTATGCAAGGCTGATAAGAAGCACAGATTGTCTAGGAAGAAGGTAAACGCCTAAGAAGAATATAAATCAAGAAAGAGTATTCTCACTTCAGCCTTACCTTGGAAAGGATGAGGAAAACACCAACAGGGAAGTCCATGGCTCAAAACATCTTTGGAACCAGGAGTTAGTTGTATCATTTCATGCACAATTATAGGGTGTGTTCAAAAGGTCTAGTTCAGTCCAATTTAAGAAGAGCTGAGAGATATCTGAATTGCCCACCTGAGAACAACGAAAAATTCATAAACACAAAATTCTATGATATTTCTAGTATTGCTAATGCTATGAAAGTTAAAAAAAAATCCAAAACAAAAAACCACCACCCCCACAATGACAAAACTAACCCAAAAGCCTAAACAGAAAGAAAAACTGCACACAAAAAAGGTGAAAATAAATGTTTGCAGCAGAAAGTACTCTTTAATTTATTTTTGTTTGTATTGGTTTTTCTCTGTCTCGGAGCCCTATAAAATCTGATTACAATGTTTTAAAGACTAGATCATGTATTATGCAATTTCCCCCATGCATGGTAGCCGTATATAATTTTATATCACACACTGTAACCTATTTTCATCCATTTGAAAGATAAAGAAATTTGCAAATTTGTCCTTAGTAAAAAAGCTCTTCATATTTAGCATAGGTGAACCCTTCCTTTTTTTTTTTTTTCTTTTCCTCTGGAGCGTATTATGAAACCTCCCTCTTCCAGAAAGAATAAAAAATCATATATCCTACTCTATGTATGAGCTGCAACTTTTCCCACGGAGTTGTGCTGCTGGTATTTAGCTCATTGTTTTACAGTGCACAGTGAAAACCTGCAATATCAGTTCACAGTCAGCTCTAAACAATTTTTCAGACCTACAAGCCTTGGATGTCAGTTTAAAGACAGGCTTTGTCAGTTTTAAATGTCAGTTTTATTCTAATCTGGAAAGTGACTCTAGAGGCAGCATCCCTGGTACCACATCGCCCCTCCATCAATACTTTCTCTCAGAATCATTCTGTTCCCAAGACAAAAGATTTCCTGACTTTCTTCTGACTGCTAGTAGGCATATATTTCCCACATTCACAGAAAACCCACCACCATAAATCTCTCTGACTTTCCTCCCTTGTCATCATGTGATCATTGGGACTGGAGAAATGTGCACAGATGAGTGCTCCACAGCCCAGCAGAACAATCCCGCTGTGCTTGTGCTCAGTGCAGACCCTGAAGGAGCGGACACCCCTCCCCTCTGACTCTCGGCAGCCTGGGGTGCACCTTCTGACATTTGAGCCTGCTTGGCATGTACAAACACCCGAGCCACGCTAATTCCTGTTTGTCACACTGTACAAAGGACTCCCAGGGAGGGGTGTTACAGCCTTGAAACTGGCTGTACAGATTCCCCATCAGTCAGGATTGGCTTTTTGCCTCAGAGCATTCAAGCCTATTTTGCTGCCAGTTTATGCCAGCACTGCTAGCTGACCTCCTCAGCTGCTGGCATAAATTGCTGCAACACACCCCTACATTTTCTCCTCAGGGAGCAGATTTGTTGAATTAGAAGGTGCAGTCTTTAGATAGCTACTTTTCTGGATAACATGTGGAGGCCAGGAAAAAACAAAGAGTACATCCACTCGATCTGTGCTCAGTGAGGAACCAAAGTGTCACAGGAGCCAGCCCTGGCTGCTGCCCTGTGGTGGTTGGGAGGACAGCAGGACTGACTCATAATAAGGGGAGACAGGCATGGAAAGTGAACAGAACCATGATAACAGAGGAGAAATGAAGAGTTGCCTGAAGAGTGTCATACTGGGAAAGAAAAAGGGAGGGGGGATTAAGGATGGAATCAGAAGATACGTCTCACTGCTCTGTGACTCCAGCATGGCCCTGCTGGCAAGCCAATGGAATGGGGGTGTGGTGAAAAAGTCCGGTCTAGGAAAGTGATGAGGGCCTGTGAATCACTGATGATGACTCCTGCTTTTATTTTGATTGCATTAGTGGTCTGTGGTGTTTCAGGACCTATTTTCAGTAAGGCATTTCCTTGGTAACAGGTTTATTGTTTAAAATGCTTTTCATGTAAGACTTGGAAGGGCTAGAAACAGAAGCTTGATATGTAAGCCTAGGATGGGGCCAGATTGAATAAAAGGTGAGGCAAATTTCCCTTAACTCCTCTGTGCTATTATTAAAAGGCCACTAATTAGAGATAGAAGGCAATGCTCCTAGACTTTAGCCAGCTTCCCCACAGCTGCAGTGGTGTTATCTGGGAATGAGAGGGAGAAAGGATGAGATTATAAATGAGAGGGATCATAACACAGACTTTCAGTACCACCAATTAAACTGTGCCTCAAGGACTGTCTTCACATATTCAGTCATTTGGAGACTTCACAATAATTTATAGGAATAAATCACATGGCAAATCACATGATAACTCCCTTGCAACCTTAAATAATTGAGACTCATCAGGGTCAGCTAAAGTCAGCTGAAGTAATTTTCACTTGGTTTCTAAACATGCATTAAAAATTAGCTTTGATTCAGCTGGTGAAGGCAAAGGAAAAGAACACAAAGCAAAACAAACAAACACAACATGTTCTCTCTGAGGTCTGCATTTGCCTGATCCACTGTAGCCTGACTATCAGTGCGTTCTGCAGGTGTTCTCTCAATGATATTTTTAAATTTTCCCTACTTAATAATTATAATCTTTTCTTAAAGATGTAATTTTTTGGGGTAACTGAACTGGATATGATGTATATACTTCCAATTCCAGCAAATCTGAAAACATGGTAAATGAGCGCCTGACACATTGGACAGGTGACATTTGAGACGTCCATGTTCAAGAATTGGAAGAACTTGGAATATTTGGTCCAGGACTTGTGATACTACATTTATAAGAGATGTTAGCTAGGCAGATTTTATGCAGATGTTCAGACTTTCAGACTAGTCTCCTATTAAACAACTGTTTGGAACAAATTTTGAAAACTTTATACCTTATCTCATATAGTTGACTTTTCAGAGATTCTCCATCTTTTCTATTAGTACTATCCCCCTACCACATTAGTGCACTGAACCTATCTGTATTTAAACAGCTTCCTACTGTGGATCACTATAGGCTGCTGTCTTCTAATTGCTGAATCAAATATGCATAAATAATTTACTGAAATTGCACGGTTGCTCTTAGACAATTTTTGAAATTGTTTCATGTAACTTCATTAAACTTCAAATCTGGAACATTAATTTGAGGGAAGAAAAACCACTACTTCTGTATTATTAGATCATTCAGGTGATAAACACGTTCTCAAAAAAGTCACCTGATGAGGTTCACTCATCAGATTTAAATTGTAAATTGAATTGTTGTCTATGTATTAAAAAAGCACATGCCATGTTTTGTTAACATAATCAGAAAAATGGGAGCTGCCACAAACCCTTTCCCCATCTGCCAGTCATTGCATTAAATGTTTCTGCAATTTTATTAGAATTCTCTCTCTGCAGATCCTGCTCAACTGTGAAATTGGAATTGCAAACAGAAATATTACATTTCTACATACAGTAGTGAATAAAAGTCCAATTTTTACATATAGAGAGACAGGGGACATGTTTTCTTAAGATAAAAAACAGAAGAGGGAATATCCTCTCTTCCCCCAAGTATGAGGCAGAAGGTAAAAGTGTTTGTTTCCTTTATGACATTTTTCTATGACAGCAGGTAGAAACTGAGAAGTGCAGGAGAAGCTTTCTGTCAGTAGCTTTAACACAGAAAGGAAAAAATGCCTATCCTTCTGGTTCTTGGAGAGGGACACCAGCTGAAGGTTGGTGAAGCAACACCACCAGGGTTGCTCTGGCTACTGCAGATCAGACTGCCAGAATAGATGAGTCTAGGTTGGAGAAGGCGTGCTAGCCCTGCTGCCTAAATCCTTGCTTGTAGCCCCATTCTTACTGGACATTTGCAATAATGCAAGAGGTATTTGGGAGGGTTTATCTAGTTCTGATAACATCACCTGTACTGGATATTCCTGAAGCATTATTTCCAAAGCTGATAAAACACAGTGGTCAAAAAGAGTTTGGTGAGTCTGATGATCGAAGCATCTTGTCTACAGAGAAAGCGTTTTCACACCTTTCTTAATAAAAAAGTCCCAAGTGTTTCTCCACTTTCTCACTCTACTTCTCCCATCTTCCTAGTCTCATGGTATTTGTTATCATTTTTAAAGGGTTTTTTTTCCAAGAGTCAAAAGCGAACAGTTTTGCATTTTCAGTTTGCCTGCAAAGCACATTTGCATCCCTTCTAGAAAATGAGAAACTAAAACGGAAAGAGTGACATGAGAAGACTCTGCTTGTTCAGCCCCTTGTGCAAGAATCCAACCTCCACCATTCAAGACACAGGAGGGCTAAAAAGAATGGCCTCTGGGTTATCTGGAAAAAAATAGCAATGCCTCTGTAGAGCTGCCTTTCTTTTTTTTTTTCTTTTTTTTTTTTTTTTCCCTGTTGGCTGCAATGATTTCAGTCATGAAGTTTAATCAGTCCTGCATCAGCAGTTCTTGATTTTTCAGCTCTTTGCATTGATTGACACTTACCTGCAAACAAAAGGTAGAAGCTATACCCACTTAGTCCAGCATTCCTATAGGACTGCTACTATCTCCTTTCACAAGAATTAATGTCCTTGTGTTTTTCTATTAAGTTAATAGAATGCTCAAGAGCTGTTCAAAGATTTCTGGTTTTTCCACATTTTTTTCTTCAGCAGTCTCCACCTTGGATTAAAGTCTTGGTCTACTTTTCTTTCTCATCATAACTGAACTCTGGTATTAGCCGTGGCTTCTTGGGATTTCTATCTAGTCTAGCCTACTGTAATGATCCATGGAAAATGGCACTCAGAGGAGCAACTTTGTCATGCTACCTGGCTGAGGACACAGAATCTGCAGCTGCCTTCACTCTCTGATGCCATTAGGAGTACTTCATAAATACTGCAAATCAGTCTGCTGCATTCATTTTTCTCTCCCTAATAACATTTAGCCTTAAATACTTTTAAAGAAATATAGCTACAGCTGTGTCCCCTTCTACTTCTTGCATAGGGCAGAGCCCACAGAGTGCCTCTGTGCTCCCTGGTGCCAGCATGCAGAGTTCTCACTCAGGAGCAAAAGGCAGATTCCTTCCCTCCCTGGTCTGTGGGCATCAGCACCTTTCCCTTTGCTGCAGCCTGGGCTGACCTGATACATCCAGAACAAACCTGTTACAGAGCAGTGTCACAGCTGCTCACAGGACCCCCTAGGCAGTCCCCACCCTAGGTACTCTTTTTCTGAAGCGGCTTCTTTTTCTGTTTGCAGTTTGAAATATGTAGGCAGATGTTTGTGTGTACATTCATACAGAGAACCTCTCACAGAGAAACCCTTGAAAATAACCCTCCCTCCTTCATCTAGTGATAGATAACTACAGGTACATCACTTTGGCACCTGTGGTGTACCTATCATCTGTGGTATCCTGAGGCAATTTAAATCTGGTTCTTAGTTATTTACATCAAGTTTAGTCTAATCTTGGTAAGGTGCAATAACAAGGATGCAAAACTTGTATAAGCAGATAAGAAAATGAGACCCCATAACTGCCTTTATGACTTCCCTCGAATCAGCCTTCTTATAGGCTGCTTAGAAGGGTTTCTTCTTCTCCCTGCCCCGCCCTTTTGTAGGTTCTGCACGCTGTGCTTTTGTAACAAGTCTTGTTTAATTAGGATTTCATTTTAGAACAAAGACACGCTTCCTTGGAAGGTCAGGGATGGCTAGATTTTACTCTCAGACAATTTCCTCAAATCAAATTCATCCAAGGATAAACAATAAATTCAGAAAAACTGTGTAACGTCCTTCTAAATGTCCCTGGATATAGGCAGGGGGCAACATATGAAGAGCTTCAACATTTTGCAGTCACATAAAACACATAATCTAACAATTTTACAGAAGAGAGATTTTCATACCTCTGCAAACTTGTCTGCAATAATTTTTAAACCTGAACTTTCTTGACAGGACCTACTCTGCATTTCTGAGTTTCATATTCTATGCGAAAAGAAACTGGTACATTCAGTCTAAATAATTTTGCTTTACTTCAAAGAAAACCAGTGAAAAATAAAAAACAAACACAAATTTGTTGTGAGGGTGTATGACATAGGGATTTCTTTTTCAAGCTGCCATCTTGAATCTCATTACTGTAGCCATCAAGCAGAACTGCTTGCATTTATAAGTGTTGCACAGAGAAAATAATAATGAAAAATAACATATTTTTAACACTGTAATGAAGAATGAGATTCTGCTTTCACCCATGTTTCGTTTTCTTCCATGATGATCTCCTTGTACTTGACAACATGGAAGCAGGAAATGAAGCTTACCATGGTGTAAATTTACTGTTATCACCTTGATGCATAGCTAAGTCACAAAAATGGACATAGCTAGGGTTGTGCAACAACTACAACAAACGAGCAAAGTCTTGAAGAGAAATTGAACTGATTTTCTGCGAATGTAACTTGTTCCATAAGATGTTGATCAGTATGCAACAAAGCCAAGTCAAAGGACCACAAGCCACAAGATGGCAGATTTTTCTGGAGTTGCTTTACGGACTTTAAGTGAAGATGACGATGTGGATGTGTCTGAACACAAACTGAACAAGATATCCCAGTTCAGTTTATCTTAACTATATCTGTCTAGGTCTAGATCTTGATCTTCATCTTTTTCATTATAGAAGAGAGAAAATATTTTAGCTTGCAATCTCAATGCAGTATTCCCAAACTTTTTGTTTAAGCTCAACCACTTAAAGATTTTGCCTGTATCTGGAATAGTTACGGCTTTATAAAAGCCCTTTCCACTTTCTTAAGAGATATTATCAATTAATTTTCACCCCTACAAACTGTAGGATTTTTAGTAGTAGGTGTCGTTTTCATCTGGCTTGTCTCAAGCTGGTTTCCCAGTGGAGCACAAATACACATGACACTGCAGACTTACTCCAAAACAGGCCATGACCAATTTACTCCAAGACCTCAAGGTGACATAAGAGTTTAACTCTGCATCAGATCTCATTCCTTGCCAGGCTTCCTGTTAGACACTTATTTAATACTGATTTTTCTGCATGATCTTTAGATTTTTAGAAATGCAATGAGATCTGTGGGAAGATGATTGGGGGTAAAATTAGAGAAAACTGGGAAGTTAAATTCACATTCTAACAAAAGTCATAAAAGCACAGAAGTTATAGTAAAATGCAGCTGCTACTTCCTGGATGGAATGTGGTTGGCATGCAGAAAACCTCTTCAACAATGACTCCCCATGCTCCCCACAGCCTGCAACCTTAAGCATGTGCTTAGAGGAATGAAATGGAGGGTGGAGTGTAATGGGAACACCATGGCCAGGCTCTGTTGCAATCTTTCCAGGGATGGCAACCAGATGGTAGCATGTAGGCAGTAAATCGCAAAGCAGCTGTCAGTCAAGGTACATGGGTCATGTCTTGCTGTTGAATCAGCAACTGTGGCAGAATTACCGTCCTTGGATTAATTTGCTTCATTGTAATCTCATTGCAATATCAATGCACACCTGAATCCCTGAAGTTAAAGCCAGTGAACATTACCTGCCTCCCAGGTAACCTCCATGATAACTTCAGGAATCAGTCAACAGGCTGAATATGTATTCTCCTCCATAGAGATGCCTATTGGTTAAGAACCTTACTCTGTGTACACTAAATGATTATCTCAAGATAGCACAATTTTGTATTGTCAGTGTATTTATTAATAAAGTGTGTTATTCCATTCTTTAAGGGTGCTAGCAGTTCCTGGCAGATAACATACTCAACTAGGAGTGGGGAGATCCAGGAAGGGTTTCTTTGCTTCTGATGCACTGTTGGTGCATGTCTCTGAACAGATCAGTTGAACTGGCCTCCAACACAGCGAGCTGTTCAGTGGAGTCCCCATTACAGGGCACTGACAGACTGATCAGCCACAGGGTTCTCATCATCTCTGAGGCACTGGCACACTGAACAAACATATGAAGGTTCAAGAAAACCAGTTTTTCACTTGACAAGATTACTAGCTGATCACTGATTTTCTGCAGTCTCTAAATCATTTATCAAACAGCAAGAACTGACATACCTCAGTGCTGGTCCAGTAACATAACTATGAGATGAAAGGCTTACAGGATTTTCCCCATGGCCTAAGCTGCCTTTTCTTCAAGCTCTGTGTATGCACTGGAATTGTTATCTACAGTGTCAACACTGTTATAATATAACATTAAATTGGATATATTTGTTTCCATCAAATTGAAAAAATAGGAATATCAACTGGGTAGCAAATGCACTTTTCTTAGCTGATGGCAGGATCATATGCTGCCTGGCTGAGGATATAACACCATCCAGGGATGCCATACATTTGTGCTCTCAGGGTTTTGTTACTATTTCACAGGTGGGCTCTGGATTGAGACATAGTAGGCTGACTCAACCTATTCTGGCTTTGTACTCCAATCCCACTGTGAGATTGAATGCTGCTCTTGTATGAATAGGAGATGACTTTTTTGAAGTCAACAGGACAGTATTCACTTGTGCCAAATGAGAATCTGTCCCATATTGCTGTTTTAATTACAGTCATGTCAGAGCTGCTGTTTCATACATATCAATTAATCAAAATGTTACATGAAACATATGGCACCAACAGGAGTAGGGTAAAGGACATCATCTTCCACTAGTCTTATCACATGAATATTAAGTCCTCATTGCTATCAGATAACACTTAATGCAAGCATATCTAGTCAGGTGTATGAAACCACAGGGATATAGTCATCACTATTAGGTTGATGCAAACAGCTGTCCACATGGGATAAATTTAATGACATACTCCAGATGCTGTTGAAAACTGGCTCCAGGAATCCAGCAACCTGCCACTACTCATCCTTCCAGATCCAAGCTCCCAGCTTCCAAACTGAGCTTTTAATCTTTTAACAGTGCTTAATGATACTTGATCCTGTAACTCCATAAACAAATCAAGAGATATGGCCCAGGACCAAAATATTCTTTCCCTGAAGAGAAGTCTAGACACATCACAGTATTTTTTATTTTGTTGGCTATTTCTTTTAACACTGATTAATCCACCCAGGCTTCATTTTGAAGCATTACCAGAGGCAATTTGCATAAGCTATTCTGTGTGCATGGTTTCTCTCCATCTTTTCAATGTCTTTGTACCACAGGAATCACTCTGATCTATCTTAACTAAGTGTGGTGGCACCAGGCAGCTGCTGCTCTGCCGGAGTTCCAGATTTCCAGAAATATAGAACAAAGGTCCCAACCTTTTGTGGTCATTAAAGCTAGTCTTGCAATTTACCATACGGATCGAGTTGTTGTGCTGCTATGCCCTTGATGGAATCCTGTCTTTGATAATTGCTCTGCCTTTATAAATTACTCTCTGCTTTTCAGCTTTACACTGGTTTTATGCTGATTCCATTGAAGCCCTTGGGTGGTTTTGGCACTTCACTACTTAGCTCAGTGAAATTGCTTTTCTAAACGAGTAAGTTGCCACTTCTAGTGTTGAATGCGACAGCAACTTCAACACCATTCAAAAACACTCAGTCTTTAAGAAAAAAAAAGATTAAAAATGTTGAAAGTCAAGTGCGGATTACTCAATAAACAGTTATTGTGTATGTTGGATTTTGGCCAGGTAGGTTTGCATCTCTATTCTTATGAGGAGTGACGTGAAAGCCTGTGACTGTTGAAGACTGGACTCGACATCAGGAGGTGTAATGTGAAGAGAAGGATACTGATATGCTGAAGTACAACTGCAATCTCTCTTGCAGGTCTGCACACAAAGGCAACTGCTTCCACCTTTGACCCTGTACCTTCTGCGAAATTACAAAGGAGGCAGCTTAAGCCTTGTTCTTCTTGAAGTAAATTTTCTACCTGGGAAGTGATCTTCTAAATTTCATTTGTGGCTTCATAAACCAGGATGGTATGTTGGGCCAGATGCAAGATAAAACCACATCCTATGCTCTTAGTTTTGTGGGTATTTCCTCAATTATAATTTATAGGATAGACATAACTTAAACAAATGTAATGAAGATTTTTTTTTGCATACATATAAGAAGAATAAACTGTTTACTTAACATTTCAGATAGCATTATACCTAAATATATCTACTTTCATTGAGTAGGCACTCTGAAAAAGATTCTCAAAAGATCCTCTCATCTTGGGCACTTTTTCCAAGACACTACAGATACTAATTGCATGGGCAGTTGCAAATATGCAGCTGCTTCTTCTAAAAATAGTTCCTTCTAGCTGCTTACAGTGTTTTACTATTAATATAGAAAAATGCATCTTTCTGTGAACTGTCTAACTTCAATGCAGAAACAATTTGCAAACAGTGAAATTAATAACTGGAAATTTTATCACAGTACTGACACCTTTAAACAGCAATCTCCAGAATTCAGCACTTCGAGTTTGATGAGGAAAATGGAGAAGGGCAAAACTCCCTTTCTGTCCCAGAAGTAATCCCACACACCTTCTAGTAAAGGAAAGCTGCCAAGGCTTTGGGAGCTTAGCTACAATTTGTGAGCTCCAGTCACATCAGCCATGCCTGCATTGTTTGAATTTCCACATCCTAGGAGAAGGGCAACTCTATACATCACTGAATTCCTATGCATTAATGCAAACCCTTTGTACATTTCCCTGAGGTCCTCCTTGGAGAGATGTTTTAACATAGTGATATCTTATCAGAACCTCTCACAATGTGATTTCCGAGGTGTTTGTGCAGAATTAGTTGTTGAGGTAGAGCAGGAAAGGGAATGAGAGAAAACAAGATACACTTCTTAAACTATGCATTTTCTAATTTTAATCATTATCTTGGGACTGGGTGCCGGTGGCACTGACCAGTTTGACACAGGCTGTACGTTAGTTTGCATTCTTATACAGGCCAGGGTGACATCTTGGATACCTGTTAAGGTTGTTATTGCCTTTTAGAAGAAGTTCTATTACCTGAGGATACAAAAAAGTGCTCACAAAAGCATTTCAAAAGTATAGAAGCCTAACTGACATTTTACCCAAGATTGCAATGCATTCAACTAACTTTTCAAAGCAATTGCTGAAGTACAAACCGCAGTCTGCACATACACAAATTCAAGGTCATCTATGCATTATATTTTTCTTGAATTGAAAGCACGTTGTTGCTTTCATTTTGAACAAGATCTCAGTTTAGTCATGGGGACAATGAAATCCAGAAGAGAAAACAAGAAGTCAGCATAAATCTCTTCCTTCTGCGATCATCTGCTCTGCACAGCTCAGTGCATAATGAGAGCTTATTGTTATTCTTCTGTTCCAGGGCAAAGTCAGCTGGCACAGCATGGACAGTCTTCACTAGTGTTTTCAGCTATAGTGTTTTCCTTGTGCTGCAATAGATGAAGATAACTCACAAAACAGGTTCCTTTCCTTCTGCTGGCCTTGCTGTAGGGTGGGCAATCCACAACACAGAGGTGTGGTACCAAACTAGATGAGGTTTAATATTATCTTATCCCTCTGTAGCTGAAACTGCAGAGAACATCTGAACACAGGCTGAATTCTTACATGAAATGTCTCACAGAACAGTAGCTGCTCCTGCAACTAGGATCACATGTGAAAATTTAAAGTTATGGTACAGGTAGCATTAGAACACTGCAGGGCACAATAACATAAAATAAGGAAAGTTTTGGCAATTTGCACCCAAAGCAAAGGTGTGGACCTTTAGTTTGAATAGGTATAGCTGCTTGAGAAGGGATGCTTATAGTCTGTGAGCTGTTCTTTGTTTTCTGTTAATATAAAACTATGTTCAAATGAATATTATTACTTTTTTTTTCCTCTTTGAAATTATTAACTCTACCACATTCTTTAAGAAGTAATTGAGCAATTGAAAGCTCAATTTGAATTGATGTTGCAATTGTATCCTTAAATAATGACTATTACAGCTGACAAGGGATGAGCTCTAAACCAGGTTGGAAATGATTATTAGGTCTTAAAGATGGTTGCACATATATTTGATTCATTTTCTGTTTGTTTCACTTTATCTTTGTACCAGTGAAGTTATGTTGAAAAACTGGGGGCTAGAGAAGCAGCATTGTTTAATTGCTATCTGATGATAGAAGAAAAATATATTGACCGTTTCCATGTAAGCACAGGAGAAGAGCCTTTCATTCCTCATCACAAATTGCCATTCTCCCTTGTCAGCAGTTACTTGCATGGAACTTTACTGTCTCTGCAGTAGAGTTCGTATTCATCTGCTGTGGAAGGAAGGAGTAGAGAGAAAGTGTTTGACCTGGAAGGTCAGGCATTCCAGGCAGAGAACTCACGCTCTGAGTTTTGCTGCGGTTGTCTCGGTTACCTGTAAATTCTTAACTACGAACTACACATGCCACTTTTATTCTCATTGCTTTTACGTTTCAATTAAAATGCAAACTCAGGAAAACAGTTTATTTCTTTGAGCCATGAGCTCCAAGTTTATTTATTTATTTCTTTGAGCTTCCTCATCTTGATCCTTACTTCTTTAAAGAATGGAGATTCATATGCAAAAACAGAAAGACAGATCCTGTTCCTTGTTACAGTAATAATAGGGACCATTTAGAAAGACTATAATCCAAACTGAAGGAGAAATAGACAGAGAAAAATCAGAGTAGACTGACAGATATGGCCTTATATTCAAGGTATTGGGATCAAGGGGTAGGACATCTGACTCCAGTCAAAATTTGACAGAGTTCTTCCCCAGGCTTCCAAAAATAATTTTCAAATCACTTACATTTGGTCTCTCTAAAATCCTGCTTTTGTTGCAGGTCTTGTTTACTTGATTGAAAATTGTTTTGCATGAGCACTGTTTCTTTATGTAGTATTTCTAGATTTAATATCCTAAATGTACTATTCCTAGCCCTCAAGGCCTTTGGGATCACTTAGGGTATCTCATTTCTTTTGAAATACAAAGAATACTCATAAATAGAATCTGGTTCACTTAGGAAAGGAAGGTATAGTGAATATTTGTCATTTAGCTGTTTCTCTGGCCACTGGTCAGAAGGATAATTGAGAAGAAAGACAAGAAAAACTACAAGAGAAAGAATGGATTATATCTAGAAGGAAGGTTATACTGAAAAAGAGATGGGAATGGGGGCTTGAGAGACTGAGGTTGCAGGAGGGTAGAACTGGGTACAGAGCAAAAAAGTTTTAAAAGAAGAGATAGAACAGAAAGAAAGAAAAGGAAAAATATGAAGGTGAGAAAGGACCTGGAAAAGAAAGAATAATAAATGGGAAGACGAGAAAAGCAATGAAATTTGGGAGAAAATATTTAGGAGAAACAAATACAAAGAAATGAAGAGGATAAAAGAGTAAAGAAAGTATGGAGGAAAACAAAGAAACTTAGAGCACTGCAATGCCTTTGTTCCCAGAGCATATGTATCCAGTAAACATAGGAGATACCGAAAGTCATTCTGGTCCATAATGAACTCTTCGAGTCTGTAGGATGGTCATTAAATACCTATATACTCATTTGTGTGACCTTCTCAGGCTAGAAACTACCTCATCTCATCACTGAAATAACAGGCCTTGTCTCTAAAATATTTGCCTTGGATATTTTCTAAATAACAGTATTTTAGCACTAAAAGAAAGTAGGAGTAGATGGAGTAGAGCAATATTGGAGAAGAAAGAGCAAGAGAAAAATCTAAAAGAAAACCCAGGTTTAAAATTACAGTTGACACCTTAGGTAATTCTATTTTCAGGATCATTCAGTCTCTGTTCTATTTCATTAGGCTGCTGTACCTCTTAGCTTTTCCAGGGTGTGTTCACAATGTTTGCTGTGTTGTACTTCAACAAAAATTACTGACCATATTATTATGATCAAGATAAATAAAGAAATAGATCAATTTATCTTGTATATTGTTTGTAATAATTCAGATGCTCACTTTGACTACTCCTTGCAGTGGCATAAAGAATTACAATCAATGGAGTGTTAGAAATTACCTATATCTTTCCTTCCAAAACTAAGTATGCTGCCCTTTGTTTTTAATCTACTAAGTGACATTAAAATAGTCATTTGGAAAATGTCCTCTGCTTTGTTCAGTTGACTGTTCTTGATTAGACTTTTATTAGTAGCACTGAAACTCCCTTTTGTCGTCTGGAAAATGTACTAAGTTTTGTTCTAGTTTTATGTCATATTGTATATTTAACAATACTTAACATTATCATGAGTCCAAAAAAACCTGTCCATTATTTACTGATAATTCACACTGACTCTGGAGGTTACCAGTGCTCTGTGTTGAATAATAAAGCCATAGGTGCAGGTTCTTTATGTGGGCCTCTCTTTAGATAGGTAATCTAGACACTTAAGGTATTTAGATAGAAAATGGACAGATAATATTGCTCAATCATTTGGTAATCAGCAGGCCAGAGATTGTGTCCTGAATGGAATCGGAAATTAGTTGCAGCAAGATTCTAAATCCCTACTAGTTGAGAGCATTCTTAAAATGGCAAAGGTCGATGACCCTTTTAACCTCAATTACTTTTTGATTACATGACAAAAGAGGTGATGTTACATGGCAGAGACTCTTTGCACATTTCCATCTGTTACATGAGACAAGGATATGTTTCTGAGGTCACAGATGCAAAAGGGACAGAAAATTAAATATGCCTGTAACTGTTCACAACATAAGTGACTCCAGTCAGCTTCTGTTGTCCAGGTGATACACCTGTCTTTCCCTCTACAACAATGATTTTTTAATTAGACTACATCAGGTCAAAAGACATGACTGGGCCTCTCTTAAATTGACTTCGAGATGCCTGCCATTTAAACTATGATGTTTTTGAAGAATAAAGTAGGGGAAATCCCTATTTCCAGTAATTTGCATGGGATTTTCCTTCCTTTGTTTTGCATTTTTAGAAGTTGCTTGTTTTTTGAGGCAGGAATTTCAGCTAAAGTCTCCCAGTTAAAGCAGTCATATGCTGAACTCAAGAATTAGGTCTTATCTTTTCTGATAAATTCTGATGTGTTGCTTAGTAAGTGACTTCAAATCCAAATGGGGTTTTCAGATGGGGTCATTAACAGTTTGTTCCTTGTTCCCAGGGTGCCCAGAATGAGACTCTTTTTCCTGATTGGCAAGACTGTAAATTCCTCACAACTATAGCTGCAGTCAATCAGGGATGTGCTCTCAGCATACAAAGTCCCAAGATCGACTGCTAAATACTCTGAAAATGGAAGTGCTACATATCTCAGATAGTGTGGTTGGTGTTAGTGGCTGTGCTTGACTTGAACTCTCCTGTGGTTCAGTTTTAGGTCTACAATAAGAGGATAATGACAGCCTTCACCTCACCTGGGCTGGAGAAGATGAATTCATTAATGTTTGCAAAACACTCAGGTATAATTCATCAGCACCGTAGAAAGGTCCACAAGGAAATGAACTGTTGTGTATTCAGGGCAGGGTTTGAATGTAATGCAGTAAATAAGAACTAAGATCACACACTGAACAATAGGAAGAAAATCAAATATTAAAGAGCTGTACATTAGGTACATCCTGTGAATTCTGAGCACTGATGGAGACAACAGTTCTCTGTAAATGGAAATGAGTGATCATGGAACTAAGAGATGTATCATGATGCATATGTACTGGAGGCTAAACTAACTTTACAGGTACTCCCTTAGTCCTGTCATTTCCTAATTGTCAATTCTTACCCTTGAAACTTTGATAAAATTCTTAAAATTGTGCATACAATAATTTCATTTTGATGTACACATATTAATATATACACACATCCTGTCATAAGCACAAACTATCACAGAGCACAATCTACTTTACACCTTTCTGTATCTTTCATTTTTCTGCATCCTTCTGATGCCATTTTGGGGCCCAACCTGGTTCATAACTGTAAATGTAGATGTTGTGTCTAGTGACTTGAGCATACCTGAGTATAAATCTGAAGGCTAAATAATTAAAAATATTAATAGATAAAAGAATGACTTCTTGTAAGTACCAAATACATTTTCCCAGACACATTTTCATCCCAATTGTCTAAATTATTAACCTGGCAGTTGCCCATATTTCTCCCTGATATATTCTTTTCATTGCTTTTTATGATAGAGCCAGGTTTACATTTGCAAATGAAACGTGCTATTTTTCTTAGGATGCTAATAACTTTTAGTGTTGGACCCTAAAAGCACATTTGATATAGGTAACTCAGCCATTTTAAAGATACAGACCTAACAATGCAGCAAATTAGAAGTGATGGATATTGTAAAACTGAGTTGCCATCACAAAATATTGAGGGTATATCACTTTTATATAGAAGACAGTGCTTATTTTGCATATATAAGTAAGACATAGATAGAAGATGTGTTTTTTATTAAAAATAGATCTAGGTACTCCATACTCTGCCAATATCCTAAGAAAGTCCTTGAATTATGACAGGTTTTAAGATGAGCAACAAAAATTACCTTACTGCTGTTCTGATCTGTTCTGATTTCTGTTAAAGGACAGCTTTTCAGGATGTCATATGGAATGTTCACTTCAGGTTTTCACCAGAACCAGAAAGTTCAACATTACTGTGAAACTTACACTGATATGCCTAACTTTTGACAAATGGCGGTTTATCCATTGAATGCAGCTCTGAACAAATTCATAGAAAGGTGTGGAAAATATATAAGTAAGAAACAGGAACTTCACACATTTCCTTTTCCTATTGTTTTAATCCAGAACTTTGTATGGCTCATAGGCAGGATGTAGTGTCTGTACAGAACCTGAGGATGGGAGCACAGGTTGAGGGATGGATAGTTTGGAGATGATATGGAGTGGCCAGTCTTTATATACAGAGTGAAAATTGTAGCTGATGTTCCAACAGCACTGAACATAAGTTTACTCAGCAAAGACTAGAAATGTGAATCCTCTAACTATGCTGTGCAACAGAATTTATACCATTTATAGTTTTATGCAAGAAACAATCCTGGGACCAGGCAAATCCATGAGAGAGAGATTTAGGGGTATATATTTCGGTGTGGGCTTAATTTTGAGAATGATACAGTACAAGTGATGTAAAATAAATGTCAAGGTGTGATGAGTTCATCAGAAAGAATATAATTAGAGTCCTGATTATGTAAACAAAATACCATCCTTCTCCTGCACAGAAAAATTATTCCACAGAATTAATTTTGAACAAATGCTCCTCTTTGTCAGTGATTTTTTTCTGAAATTTATGGCGAAGGGATAAGTTGATTAAATTTATTTTTCTGATACTCACGTGACCACCCTTAGTTTTTGACATGGAAGGTTGCCCATGCATTCAGGCTGGTAACATTTGGATGTGTTTTTTTGTTCAGGGCCCACTCTGCAGAAAATTTGCTTATGAACACCCACTAATGAAAGTTAATTAGAAGTGGTACAATGATCTGTTTTACAGAAGATATAGTGATTGACTTAATTCTAAGAAGTATGGATATAAGTGGAGTATTACTTTTTATTTTCAACATTGATATTCAGGACACAAGTGGAAAAAAAGAAGAGCTTAGATGCTGGACAATAACTCATTTGGAAGGGCAAGAAATAATTTAGAGGTGTCTGTGAATTGCAGGGAAGAGTAATGGTGTTACTGTATGTACCACGGCTCTATACCTGAAAAAATAACAGGACTTGATCAATGATAACTTATGTAGAGGAGGAATGGGAGATGATGAAGAACCAGCAGAGGCATCCCTGAGAGAATAATGATATCTTCCCCATGGTCCACGTCGCCCTACGCAGCAGGTGTGTTTGGATTGATGAGAGCTGTGCCGAGGGCAGTCAGTAGTAATTTAGTGTGGTAGGCCATGCACAAACGACTTTCGTTACTGCTGACAGCTTCATTACAGCAGGAGCATCCTTCACGAACTGTAGACCTTCTTCCATCAAGCTGAAGACAAATGAAGGAATGACCGAGACCCTATATGTTTGCAATATTATCCTCTCCATTACTGTACCCTGGCCTGTTTTTGTCTGTAACTTCTACAGTTGTACCTCTGCAATATAAGCAAAGGCCCAGAAACATCTCCAATGCCTTCATCTGCGTGAACGTGCTGTATGTAATCCAAAAGATACACTAGAAGAAAATGAAAGAGGGGCTTTAGCATAGCCCGAAAGTGCAGCTCATCTGGTATCTTATAGGACATGATTTCCAGAGCATGCTGGGTCACCATTCAGACCTTTTCTTTCTGGCATGGTATGAACCACCTTCCTCTAAAACTGAGTGTCCAGCCAGTTTTCCAATACCTTTTCTGAGAAAATTATTAGGTCTCTGAAAAAGCAATAAATTTATCCAGACATGAGTCATCCTCCTTAATCTTTTATGTGGGTGTATAGCATAGAAGGAAGCAAGGCTGCAAAGTCTGGAAATTCCTTTTTCTCACAGCAAGTGACTCAAAGCAAAAGGAAATTCCTACCTGCTGTGATAGAAAAAAGTAGCATGAAGGAAACAAGGGGGCTGCTCAGGTGCTTTATACCTATGAGAACTGCAGGAACACAGAATGATGGAGTAAGGCATACACAAGCCAAGGCTGCATAGACCTAGATGCAAGAAATCAGAGGAATGAAAGTTGAAAGGATCTTAGACTGGAACTCTGTGCTACAGTGTCCAAATGCATGTGAGAAAGTACATTTTTTCCTGCTGGTGAAAGAGATTTTACTAATGCTACAGGACTGATTGAATAGTTTGTGAGTTTCTATCAGCCCTGTAAAATCACTGTTTATGACAGCATTTGCCTCTGGTTGTTATCATCCCACTCAGGATATCTGTCAATGCCAACGCAACAACTGAGATTCTTCCTGGGGTAAGTTCTAAGTGACTTGTTAAATTATACATTCAACTACCTAAAGAAAGACCAAGAATAGTAATTCATAAACATTGAATGAGTATCAAGTTCTATGTAAATGTTGTACCTTGAATTTGGAAGGTGTAGAATTTATTATTCTAAGGCTGCATACCAGATAATAATGTAAGGTCTATGATCTCTCTGACTGCATTGCACTGGCTTTATAGCGGTCCCTACTGGAGTCTTGGAACTGCATCATGGAAGTTCAGTACTTCCATGTATGAACGCTGTGCATTTGTCATTCAGTAAGTTCCCTCTTGCAAGGGGCATGTGTATGTGTGTCTGTAAAACTCTAACACTTCCTGCCTACTAAGGAACTCTGTCTACTGCAGGAACTCCCTGCAGACTCAGCTCTCTAACCAGGAATGTGCTGATTGTGTTGTAAAGAGGGGCCATCCATCTGGCACAGGCAGGCAGGATGAAGGTGCAGCTTACACAGAATTGGTAATTGTGGATTATGACTGGATTTTAATAGTAACTCAGGAATTATAGAATAAAATAGAGGCCTTCCAACTCTGTCTCAAAGAACTGAAATGTGGCTATCAAGTCAAAGGCAAGAGACTGGACACACAGAAACCTAGTCTAAAGCAAAGAAACCACTGGCACACTAGGTTGGTATAAAGTGATCACATATTCACAGCTTACCAATTGTTAACTATTATAAACATATGGCAAATTATAGCTTTGAAGGAACACTTGTATGAAGACAATTAAGTAGCTTTGTAAATGCTCATCCTAGGGTTCTTGAGTCAATACTCTTTGTTCCATGCTTCTTAGAAACAACTTATAAACACTCTCTGTAACAATAGCATCTGGCAAAAACCCCAGTTATAGTTCCTAATTTATTTATTTATAAAACTATATGTTTTATAAAAAGCCCCTCCACATAAGTACATTATGCATGATGACTTTTCTGCCAGGTGCGGAAGTGGCAAATTTCATGAGCCATCTGGACAATTACCTAGAGAATGTTTTTCTGGAGCTGCTGGGGAATGTTCATGTGGATAATGGCAGCACTGGGAAAAGTAACAGTGGAGTTATGGGAAAAATCTATAAGTGAGACAGTTGGCATGACATAAATTTTAGACACTTCATGGTAGGGCAATAAATAGTGGAACTCTAGAAAATCAAGGAGCAAATCAGAGGCCAAAGCTTTATGCTAGGGAAAACACAGGGACAGAATGTCTGCATTATTGGTGAACATGGTTAATATAATTAACATTAAAAAATAAAATCTCTAAATTTGCACCACAGAGATTCTTCACATTAAAATTTCATGCTTAAATGGAGAGAATATTATGAGTTGTCTTGACTTCATGATCAGGAGGGGAATGCTGGTTACGTGATACTGTCAGT
Organism: Cettia cetti; assembly: GCA_013401135.1. Taxonomy (NCBI): domain Eukaryota; kingdom Metazoa; phylum Chordata; class Aves; order Passeriformes; family Sylviidae; genus Cettia; species Cettia cetti. The sequence goes on from VZUI01001082.1 coordinate 199,355, forward strand.
GAAAAGAGAACCTGCAAGGGCTGAAAACACATCTGCAATGATACCTCTCCCATTAATGTTAGCTAATTGTCAAGGTAAAACACTATGCAAAAGTTAAATTCTTAGAAATCACTGGTGAGTGTCCCTTGAAGTGACTATCTTCAAGAAGAAGAACAGTTACCACAGATTCAGATTCAGCAACCTTGGAGAAGTGAAAAAAATCACTACAGAAAATTTAATTTCAGAATGGAAACTGTGGTAACCAGGAATGGTTCTAATTTTTAAATGATGAAGTGGAGTAATAAAAAGGGTAAAATATGTTCAAGAACTTTTAAAGGTACCATCCTCAACATAAATATTTATTTGTATAAAAATAATCTAAATGGCAAAAAATAGAGACTCTGGTTAAACAGCAGAGCGAAAGAGGCAACTATAAGTAAAATGACACCCCTCAAAAAGCAGAATTTGTATCCAAAGTTGCAAAACAGAAAATGTGTAAAAATTGTGATATGCAAAATGTGAAAACATAATAACCTACATCAAAACTGATTCTGAGAAGCAATCTGCTAAAGGCATGGAAATTGGTAATATACTCTCCCTAAAACACATGAAAACCAAGCATCCTTCCCAAGTCTGTAGGGCTGACAGATGGCTGAGCCAAGGAAAAAGCACTGGAGGATGCTGTGGCCATAGCAGGAATGCTGAGAGAACTGCTTACATTAGTGTTATCCACATGGAGCTTAGAGATATTTCTGCCTTTACTTACAGGAAACGAGTCCGAAAAACTGCCTCAAAGTGAAGTGTCAGCAGAAGGGGTTTTAGAGCAGATCAATAAAATGTATAATAACAAACACCATAAGAAACAGATGGTATTAACCCAAGAGTTCTCAAAGTTGCTTCTGAACTACTAATTATTCCAGAGAAAGAGCCGGTGGCAAGCAGAACGCCCATTTTTAAAGGACCTCTGGTGTCTGTGAAGATGGGGAATAAGCAGGCTGTGAAATCTATGAACAAAAAAAATCTGATTTTCTCATCAAAAAAATGGACAGAAGCTGCGATAAAGAATAAAAATAACAGATGTGGATAAATGTGACATTCTCAGGCAGATCAGTAAAGCAACAGTAATCTGTTCTTGAGGTCTGTGGGCATGTCTCATCCTTTTGACATAATGCATTTTGATTTCCAAAACATTTTTGATCATGCTCTTGTCCAAAAATCTGTTGGTCTTAAAAGAACAAAGTCTCATAAAAAGAGAGACTGAGAGAGTATGTCAAACAAGAGCAAAAATAACTTGAAGAAGGTAAATAAGGAATGATTATGCACTGGCTTTTATAACTCAAGGAACCATGATTATTTTCTGAAGTAGCTTAACAAACTTGGAATAAAAAACCCCTCAGCTTTTTACTCAAGGGGCAATTAAACTGTTGAACTTGCAGTCATGGAATGAAGAAACCAAAATCATTACAAGGTTTAAAAAGCGACTGCAAAAACTGATAAATTGTGGGCACACCTTGAGCTATTAACATAAAATGAGTTAATCTTTGGTCTATATACAATGGGCTAGTATAGGTCTCCTTTCATGTTCTTTCCATAAGCATAATTTTCTGATCAGTGTTAGAGAGAGGATACTGTCCACTGCTGCTATTCTTTTTGATGTTCCTCTAAATGTCAGTACAGAAAGCAGACTTTATAACATGCACCTCATATAATAATATTGAATATTGTATGACTCAAAAGAGCAGAGAAATGATGGAAATGTTATGGAGAGAGACTACCACTAATTTTTGGTTTAACTGATATTAAAGCTTGAGAAATATGTTAATTCAAACACAAAAATTATTTAGTATCTGTATCTCTAAAGACATGTAGGAGAAATTTATCAGAAAGGGGGTCCTGCAATTAGAGTATTAGACCGGATTTGAACTTCTACCCCATTACTAAAAATCCTGCTCCCATTACTAAAAATCCTGGCTGATGTATGGCAAAGACTCTCCAGGTTCCTCTGTTTCCCATCTGCAAAATTGGGTGACCTCCCACAGTAAGTCCCGACTTCAAGAGTGTTGTTAGCATAAGTACTTAACGTTTCAAGGCACCCAGAAAATGTGTTTGAGAAGGCTCCTAGCAAGTTGCAGTGTCATTAATCTTTGAAATTTGTTTACAAGCCTTCAGCCACTTTTCAGTCTGTGCAAAAAAAGGCTTACATCCAAGCCTCTGAATTAATTCTTGTAGGACCTTCTGAGGCATTGAATCAATATAGTGTTTTCTGTTTAACTTACTCTTTGAAGATTATTTTACATTAGTACAGCTCTTCTCAACATGAATGGCACTGAAATGCTTTGCAGACTTTGTTAATACAACTGCAGCACTAATATGCTGCACTAGCAGAAAATGTAGAGAGAGAGAAAAATTACAGCCAAGAACAACAGGACAGACTGTTTCTGTTGTAAGAAACTGTTTACTGCTCACTGACTGAAGTTTGAGCACAGAAATTCTAGAATGATCTATCATTGATAACAGTGCTACCAAAACAAGAGAGAAACTGAAATATCATGGGGCACACAGGAATTCTGTGCCTTGCTTGGAATCCTTCCTGCTTCCATGGTGTCTATCAAGTCTTCTGCTCTTTCTTCTGTACCCTTGGCTATGATAAGGGCTATGTGACTCTGAAACTACCCTGGATTCACATCATCCTGGGGATGATGAGAAATATGTTTCTGTTTTGTGGAGTTTAGATTTGCTTCAGAATGCCTGCCTTGCAGAAAAACTTTGGGAACTGGTTTAACTTTCATTCAAAAGAGGGCTGGTTATTCTGCTGAGTAGGAAGCTGTGATGCTGGAGGCAGGAGCTGTGCCTATCATTGGTTTCAGTGCCTCACCATAACTGCAAGCGTGTGGGAGTGAGATCTGGGATTTCTCCTACCTGACACTGACTTCAGGACTCTTTCTGTAATCCGTTCAGGTACTGTACTCAAGTTTCTGATACTTGGTTTTCAAATTCCCTTTACCTGGGAGTGCTGGCATCTGTATTCTGCTGTGCATCTTTCCCTCAAAGGCTCTTGGACTGAGCGCCAGTTTTTATCTCTTTTTTGAGACATTCACAGTCAGGCAGATGGGAGGCATGAAGGAGCTGGAGATAAGGACCAGCATACAGTGTGAAGTGAGAGCTGCAGAAAGATAGACTGGACATGCATTTTGTCTCTGCATGGAGTCTCATCTCTACTGAGATGAGGGATCAGAAACAGAGTGAAACTCAGCATTTCAAACCCTCCTGGGCAAGGTCTTCAGGGTCACAGTAATGGACTCTTCACTGTCACAGCCCAGGGCTCAGGGTTACAAGGAGAATGGAGCTACAAGAACCCATCAGTCATGAAAGGTAATTGCTGAATTGTACATCCATGGATCTCCATCATGAAATGTCACCATGGTGGTGGGGCTATGTGAGAAGAGTAGGGCTGAAGGCTATTTCAGAATTTTTCTTATCTCAGAATTTACTTTCCTGCTTCTGTTAAGTAGATGGCACTCATTTACCATGAAATGACACAAATGTCATCTGGCATTCCAACTGCATTTCCAACTGCACCAGTGTTACTAACCGTAGTGTGTTCCTTAATGGTCCCATTACTAAAACTGCAGCGGTACTCTAAATTTCACATGTCATTTTCCTTTATATCGTTTCATACCTACAAGTAAAATTCTTTCTCTCCCCATTCAAAACTGGATTTATATAGCTGACTTGTGGAGGAGGTCTGCTACTGATCCTGCTCTCTTCCTCCCTTCCTTCCAGAATCACTTGCAAAATTTTGTCTGATTTCAGAGAAACAAAAAATCTCAGCCTCAGTTTATCTCATGACAAAAAGAAATTTCCTTAGGTCCTGAAGCCAAGGATGCCTACACATGACCACTTTTTAAAGGTTTAAGACAAATATAAATGCTAGGTAATGAACGTGCAGCACCATCCAAAGTAATTTGCTGCTTCACGGGTTGCCTGGCAGGAAGAAGCAAGCTGAGCTGTTTAGAATTTTTTTATATGTAATTAGAATAGTTTTTTGTTAAGATCAAGTTTGAGTCAGATTCCCAACAATAAATCTGATGGCACATAAAATCCTGAGAACTGCAATGCAAGCAGAAGCAAGATGTGAATTTTAAGTGGAAATGTCCCACTTTTCTGGCCCCCAACAAATCTCACTACTAACCCCTTTGCTGCCCAGGAAAAGCATGCCAACCCTGTAGGTTTACTTTGACAATGGGAAAAAAGAAAAATAGCTGTAATGATTCACAATGGATAGTTATCATTAGGTCCCAAGAAAAAAAGGATATAGCACATAAATTAGAAAAACTGCATTTCCAAGTTAGATTCATTTTGCTATTGCCAAAACTTAACAGGGATAATAAATTCCACGAGGAGCAGATCAGCTTTTTGCTCTGTGCTTAGAGTGTCCAGAATGATGAGGTCCTGATCCACATCAGAAAGTCCTTGATTCTACCAAGCTATAAATAAACAATTATAAAACTCTTTTATAAATCGTTCCCTCTCCAGGTTTTTTTTTTTTTTTTGTTTAATCCAAGCCTAAGGAACATGTTCTGAATTTGTTTGCAAAGTACTAGAGTGAGAGCTACTGAAAGAAAATGCATTGTTTTTTATTGGAACTTATATTTTTGGATTTCATCTTTCTTGTTACTTTTAACTGAAAATCTGTTCCCTCTACCTTTTCTTCCTCTTTCTAAGAAGCATCTGAAATAGTGTGAGGAGAACTGGGATGGGTAGAACAAGAGTGAAAAGAAAAAAAAAAAAAGAAAAGTTTCAGCAGAGCTCCTGTTGAGGTCGAAAGTGGAAAACCAGCCATGGTCATGTTACTTTCAAGCTATTCTTTGCCTGAGTTACTTCAATACTGGGCTGTCCACCTAGAACAGAGAGAGCAACTCTGTAACCCAGCAGCAGCTGCAGGAACATGGGCTAAGATGTGTTCTGTTCTAGTCACAAAGAAGCTTCTTAATTCATGTGGGTATTGTGACCAGACCCAGGCAACAGCAATCACATTTGCCTCTGTGCACATGGACAGTGGTTTTATCCCAGTTACTGCCTGTAAATGACCTGTCTTTAAATCAGCCTATTCACCTTTCCCACCCCCCCCCCCCCCCCCCCCCCCCCCCCCGGTGTATTTAAATATATATACACCTCATAGCAGCTAATGTCTAATCCACAGGATTTGGGAGATCTTCAGACTCCTGGGCCCTCCAGAATTTTGGATCTTGGCATTTATTCTGGCCACATTCTGACTCATATGACACATATGATACCTGGGATGCACTTTTGTTCTTTTCTGTTGCCTTCTTATCCTGGAAAGAAGCCCAACTGCAGAACTCTGTTGTTTCCTTACTGAATGGGTTGATTGAGTAATTTTGTAAATATATCTCCATATGTACATGAGTGCTCCTGTTTTTTCTTATTATAGAGAAAGCTCATAACTAGAATATAAAACACAGGTAATGTTTAGAAAGAATGTGAAACAGTTCCACATAAAATTAGAAGAAAATCACTTCTTCCTGCAGTTTGGCCTAAAAGGAAATTAGCTTAATTGAATATGGACAGCTGTATTTTGCAAAAATATTAAAGCCCAAGATAATTTGTTTTTTGAAAAAATTTTAGTAGACTACTTCAATTTCAATGAGATTGCTTGCTATAAAATTAAATACATTTTCACTTAAATGTGATAATGAATTCCATTGTCTGCATTGCTCAGGCAGAACTATAATGCAATTGTGTTTAATACAATTAAACCCAGTTTTTATTAAAAGTAATAATGCAGACTATTGTCTATATTACTCAGGCAGAACTACAATATAATCAATGTTTTGTATTGAAGTCACTTAGAAAATATATGTGCATTTTTACATGCTCATTTTGAATATTGCCTCCTCACAGCCCTTCATACTAGTAAAAAACTGTTTTTCCTCATTCTAGTGGGCCTTTGTTGTTATCAGCTGGTAATGGATTTGCACAAAGTAAATTTAGTGGCTTTATCCCAGTTATTCGTGTACTCAAACCAGCAAGCTTTTCAAATCTCCCATCCCAAAGCATTTCTCCTCAGTTTTTACCATCTCTCATGCCTTTTAGCTAGGAGTCTTTTGGTTCCAGGATTCATTGCCTTGGTTGGGTTCTACATCACAGCTCTCTGATTTTTACTGAATTTTTTTCCTACCTCTAGAGAATTAGCTTCTTTTTGAGGGTGGGGGGTTATAAATTAGGGGTGTAGAAACCTGCTCCAAGAAAGTTCTTCTGCATTTACATGGATTTTGGTTATTTCAGTTTAAAGCTACATAAAACCTGATACAAGGATGTATGGACTGTTAGCTGTAAAATTATTTCTTTGGGTAATTCAGGAAAATGATGATGGAGAACTTAATGGGTTTAAAGTGTTTGTGATACAAAGGACTTCTACTCCACTGTAGGCACCTGTCTGAGTCCATTCTAGTATTTCAACTTCAATTTGACACTCGGATTTTGTCCCATTGGAGATAATTATAGTTATTTTCATTACAATAATGCCTGGAGATTTCAATCAAAATTAGAAAACTTTTGCCAGGTAGTATAAAAACATATGACAAGACATAATTCAAACCCTGAGAACTTTACAATTTAAATAGACAGGATGCACAATGGGATGCACTATTTGCATCTGCAGGCATCAAACCTCAGATCTTAAATACCAGGCTGTAAGTGGTCTGCACAAATGTAAGTGGAATTTGATAGTACATTTCCTGAGTTCCTGGCAATTCTTTAAAAAAAGACTGCAATAGCTGCAGTGTGAGGAATTATTTGCAGTTTTCTGAAATTAAATTCTGATCTGTAGTATTATTTATTATGTGTTGTGGAATTGGCTGTGTCCCAGCTCACTGCTGTTCTCACTCTCAGGACTCACAGATTCTGCTGGTGTATTCACCTTGACAATTCACCTCACCCCAATCCTGTAACTTCCACTGCCAGCCAAATACTCCCCACATGCCTAAACCTTCCAAAGTGTTACTGACCTTACCTAAAAATCCTCTGTTTCCCCTCTTCTAGGGGTCTAAGGGATCTAAGGATGATATTAGGATTGTGCAACTAATTCTCAGCATGAATCAATAATGTAGATGTCACCTTAATTTTGGTGATCAGTCTCAAAGCAAAACAGCTATCCAAAGGTAAGACGTTCAGTACCATTTGCACAGCTCAGTTTTAGCACCTCCCTGCACTAAACAGTTTTAAGGGAATATGAGGGCTGAGAAAAACATAACAGAAAATAATTATTTAAAGCCATACAACATTTCCAATTGGCTAAATCAATCTAAGCAGCAATTTCATATGCAATAGAAAGAAAAATTCAAAGCCTTTTGCACTAAACCTGTTGTATTCTTCAGTGCATCATAAAGGCAGAATGATTTTATTGCTGTTTACTCACAAGGAGACTGAGACCAAAGTACTGAACAATTTTCACTTCTATTCATCATAGGACTTTCATACTTAGACTTCATAATCATGTATCATGTATGTTTCTGTGTTTGGTTTTGGTGGGAAATTTTTTTTTGTTTTTTAATTTGATTCAGTTGTTTGCCTTTGAATGGAACAAAAACGGCAACTGTTTTCCTTACAGAATGCTTTGTGGTTTTGGGATGTCTACAGACACTGCTGGGAGAAATTAATCTGATGTCCTTTTTCTGTAGCTGTAAGTCAATCTCTCCAAAACTTGAAAAAAATCTGAAAATCTTTAAGTTATAAAATCAGGGCTGTAAATAAAGAAGAACCCCTCAAACATTATCTCTTGTAGGCAATGCAACTGAAATCATCACAGCAGTCTTTGCAGTAACATGGAAGGAATGAATGTGGTGAGGCAAAAATGGAGAAGGCTTTGCCTCTTTTTACAGTAGGTATTTATCTAGTCTTGCTGCTGCACTATCTGAGCACACAACAGTTGAAATACATTTATTCACCCAGTGCTACTGAAAACAGAAGTTTTATCTATCTAGAAGCTCTGAATTGCAGGTAGTCACAGTGAAAATGCAGATACTTGAAGACCCAAGCTTGTGCAGTAACCTTGAATAATCCTTTCTTTCTCATGAATAATCACAATCACCTCAGATGGAGCACACTAAAGCAGTGGTTCTGTGGCTAATCTTACAAAGTTTGCTCTGTTTCCTCAGAAAGCTCCCAATAACCAGGAAAGGCACATGGCATGGATAGCAAACTTTGCCTGAAACTCCCACTGCACCCGTGACACACATGTCAAGAGTTAACTGAAACAAAGGACAACAATTGACTAAAACTATGTGAGCTTGCTTCCTAACATCAGCTACCCAGATGTTCCAAAAATTTGATCCAGCAATCTATTCCTATGATCTCCTCTCAAATCAAACTACTGGAGTAGTAAAATAGCTGTGGGTTTAACATACTGCAGTCGCACAAATATTTTACTGAAATGTTCTCTGAGACTGAAATCTTCATATATTATGCATCAGCACAGGACTGTTTACAGGTGTATTTTAGGATAAGCTTCCTTGTATGCAGACCAAACTGGTAGATGAGAGAGGACGAGTGCAAGGAAATAAGAATACCTGATGTGTTTTCTTAACTTTATATTTGTTATTCATTATTCATTCACTCACTAAAGACTATGCAGCCACTCACTCAGAAACAGGTAACATTCCAGGTAATTTAGATTATAAAACCCACTGCAGACACTAGGCAGTGAATCCTTGCAGGGCATAGCAGTTTGATTTGTGGACCCTTTGCTGAATGATCACCATTAACAGAGATGAACATGAACAAAGCACTGAAAGAACACATTGAATGACTCGCTACGAACACATTCCCAAATTAGATTTTATGGGGAAACATGATGCAGTTTTGAAGTGTGTTTTTCAGTGAGAATCTAGGGAACCTACACAGGTTTAGCTGCCTACTCCAGCAGGGTGAAAGCCAGGTTCACAATCTGCTGAGAAGATTTTCCTTTCCTTTCCTTTCCTTTCCTTTCCTTTCCTTTCCTTTCCTTTCCTTTCCTTTCCTTTCCTTTCCTTTCCT